>JAMLFT010010883.1:0-11504 GCA_026544285.1 Pachyrhizus erosus
ATAAAAAAAATATTTTAAAAATTATTTAATAGAATTAATATAATGGCAAAAATAAGATAGAAAATAAAAGAAATTTCAACAAAATTCGTAAGTTTTAAAGAGTAAAAGTAAAAAAAAAATATTAGCGAAGAAATCCAAAGTTAGTAAATTTTCAAAATTAAAGACAAATTTAAGTCTTCTTAGAGACTGTTATTTGTAGTTTTGCATTCTGAAGGTCCATTTGCAGGACTAATTAATTTGCACCACGCAACAAAAACCAACCTACGGAGCAAAACTTACTGATAGAAGATTCAGTCCACTTCGTTCCAAACCAGTAACACATGTTTCCAGACCCTGCACAGCAACAGAGAGGCATGTGAATTCTCATGCCTTCCCAAGATTCTGTAACAAGACAACTGGTGAAATAACACAGTTGAGATGTGAGAATTTAGTACCAATGGATCAAATCTGGGGTAGTAGATATGGAGGTTAGGCATTACTTTAGTGATTCCTGGACATGTTTCCTCTGTGGGGGTACCTAATAATCTTCACATAGAAAATCTTTGTTATTTCTATTGCAAGCAAGAAGTGGATGCAAATGTCAAATGGATGGTTTATGTGTGTGTCTCATCTTACCTGAAAATTGCCTCCAATTCATCCCGGCAATTAATAGATTGGAATAAAGGCTGTCCAATTACCATCTCAGCAAATATACAGCCAACAGACCACAAATCAATTGAAGTTGAATATTGATTGGAGTCACACAAGATTTCAGGTGCCCTATACCAGGAAGTTCCTAACTGATAAGTGCGTTAGTGAGGAGTCCACTATTAATAAGATTGTTATTTTTATACCAAAACCAAAGCTATGCCTATAATTTTGGTAAAAAAGCTTTTATACCAAACAAAACAAATATCTACTAGCCAATCATAGTTTGAGAAAGAAAGAACAAGTTGAAAAGCAGATATGCAACTTACAACACTCACCAAACTTTTACTTTTCTCTACTGATAAATCGGTCCACTAAAACTCATTCCAACCATACAGTATTTTTCTTATATTACATTTGAAAAAGGGACAGTGATTTCCTACCAGAAGTATAAACAAACATATAGTCTATATTTTAAGTATATATGCAAATTAAATGATATTTCCAGCAAAACTTTACAGTTCAGGGGGAAAAAGTAATACTGGAAGGTATTATATTCATAGGATAAAGTTAAAAAAAGAAAGAAAAAACACTCCTAAAAATAGAAACTAGAAAAACTAGAATATATAATTAACCCAACTGCAAAAGAATCATAAATTCTCTCTACTGCATACCTATTCTTTACATAAATTCTATATTTTTGTATGATATCCAATGTTTTGTTGGTACAGAACATTGTTTTGCTGGTACAAAACATAACAATAGAGACACCAATGTTTAAAAAATAAGGCTAAGTTTGAGCATGATATCCAAATTTGGTCAGTACAAAACATCACACAATAAAAAAAATTGCAGGGTTCAGTACCTTTGTGTCTAGTGAATAGCAAAGCAACAAACAATAATTGAGTTTGTGTGAAACTTGAAATTGAATGTGAATGCCAGAACATGAGAAATAGAGATGAAACGACAAATCAAAAGTGGAAGGTTCCTTCCAGTCAGTCATACCTTCTCAGTATATAACGTGTCATCTCCAAAGTCTCTAGCTAAACCGAAATCCGCCAGCTTGATCAACGTCTTAGAATGTTCGATCAGCACATTCCTTGGTTTCAAATCTCTATGCAGAACCTTACGCGAGTGACAGTACGCCACGGCAGTGAGTATCTGGAACATGAAACTCTGCAAGCAAAATTCCAAAAGAAATTTAATCACAATTGGAGGGTATTAGAATTTGAATTTCGACCTAATTCAATTCTAAAAGTTAAATAAGAATTACCTTCTACTTATATACACTATTTTACAGATATCATTAGAGTATGTTTGTTTTCAATTTGGGAATAATGATTGAGTTTGGCTGCAGTTAGAACTTGATGTTATAAAAATATATATCATATTTGGAAACTCGTTGAGAACAAACAAATCACAATTGAGACGTGAAAGTTATAACTATTAGCTTTTAGTTTCTTAAAATTGTATTTGAGACGAGGAAAATCACATTCCAAACGCAGAACCCAGCACGCTAATAGATGTCCAGTCATTGCTAGCTAAAATTAATTTTGTTCCAAAATCTCAATTTGACAAGAAATGATAAAAACTAGTTTTTGCGTTACATTGAAAATTTACACTAAATTTTATATCAAACTTTCTCTTAAGATAAAGATATCCAAACATATATCACTTTAAAATCAATTTTATAAATAGCTTGTGGTTTCCATCTAGCATCCACACTTAGTGCAGAATCACATTAAACTCACTGCGAAAGCAACTATTAATTGCGTTGGGATCCACATTCAACAATGCCTAACCTATCAACACACTAAAAAAATCAATTTCATTCATAATCAATTTTATAAACCCTATTCTAAATTTATAATTTTCTAAATGTTCATCTGATATCCACATTTTATGCAAAATCACATTAAACTAAATGCATAATCCACTATTAGTTGCATTGAGATCCACATCCAACAATGCCTAACCTATTAACATACTAAAAAATCATTCTTATAATCATTCATCTAAATTTACAATTTATAATTGTCAATCTAGCATCCATATTTAGTGCAAAATTACATTAAACTCAACTCAAAAACAACTATTTGTCGCATTCGGAATCCGCGTCCAACAATGCCTAACATGTTAAAACACTAAAGTTCAATTTCATCCAAAATCAATTTTATAAACCCTGATCCAAACACACTCAGAGTAGGACTTCCAACACACACCCTACGTTCCTCAAAGTAACGTACCTTTATAGTCTTGGCATCCTTGGAGCACCGTCGGTTCAGAATATACTGATGAAGATCGTAATCGTGATGCTCGAAGACGAGATTGACGTATTTGTGCTCGCTGACTCCCACCCTAAGCAGCTTCACGATGTTGGCGTGGCGGAGTGCTTTGAGGATCGAGACTTCGCGGATGATCGGCGCCGGAACGCCTTGGCTCGACTTGGCGATGGTGATCTGTTTCATGGCCACGAGGACGCCGGTGTCGATGTCGCGGCACCGGAACACTCGACCGTATCCGCCCTCCGCCACCACCTCCAGCACCTCCAGGTCCATTGTGGCGGCGTCAGGGCCCTCACCGACGCCACGCGAGCAGATGCTACACTCCGCCAAACGCGCCAGCCTACTCCACCACAAATACAACATTCATCGATACGATAAGCAGAGAAAGATAGAAAGGAAAAAACTTATGAATGTTAATTAGGTGGTTGGAAGAGTGGAATGTGTGAAAATTAGTGGTTGACGAGTGAGTGATGATAATTACAATGCATCGAAGGAACCGATCCAACCACTTTGTTGCGTCCGCATTCTGAGAGAGAGCGATGAAACAAACGGTAGCTGAATTCGGACCGAAAGGGGTGAAGAACGTGATGACTGAAATGAACCCACTCTATTTATTCGCTTGGGATTTCCCGCCGAAACGAATAACAAACTTGGCAGTGACCAACAGAGGCGTGCCACGTGGCAGATTCGTTGCTAGTTAGTTGCGATTTGCTTTGTGTTACTTAATGGGGCAAGAGTTCACACTGCCTATTTTTCTACTTAGCCAACGTCTATTTGTATACTTCTGTACAGGTAAAATGCTATTTAACATTTAAAGAAAGAAAATTAACATAAGTATATATAAGTATGACAAGTGATGTACGTAATATAATAGGAAGAGAGATAAAGAAAAATAATAAGTATTAATCATTTATTTAATATGAAAGGGTATTCAAATATTATTTTTTAAATTTATAAGTACGATAGGTAATATAGTGTGGTAGGAAAAAGATAGATAAAAAGTTTAAATATGTTTTAGTTTATTATAAATTTTTAAATTTTTCATTCTTTATATGTTTTTAATGATTCCTAAAAAATTTTATAAATTTTATATTTAATCCTTAAAAAGTAATTGTTTTATATTTTGTCTTTGATATTAATTTTGTTACGTGATTTTTAAAATAATTTTAAATTTCTCTTTTAGTTTTTTATCACAACAATAGGTACAGTAGAGTCTACCTAATAATAATGACTAAAAAATTAATAAAAAATTATCATGAACCAACAACAATAAAAAGAATAAAAATTATATACAAATTTAAAAATTTATTAAAGATTAAAAATATATTTAACTTTACAATATATATATATATATATTAATGAGATGTTTAAAATAAAAAAAATATTCAAATATCATTATTTCATGAATTTTTTTATATGGTGTTTAATTGTTTCATGCATTCAACATAAATTTCGTAATTTATAATTTAATAGTGATATTATGCAAAATAAATGAAATGATGTAGTTTAAATTAGTTTTGGTCTCTAGTGTACATTTTTTTTTTTTATTATTTTCCTGTCTTGATTTTTATAAAAAGAATGTATAATATAAATTTATTTAAATAACAAATACTAAAATAAATTTTTTAATATAAGATAAATCTATATAAAAAATTTATAATTTTATAAAGACTGAGATAATAATATTAAAGACTAAATTGAAATAAATATATTTTAAAAATATCAAAACAAAAAAAAATAATTAAGAGAATAAAAACAAACACAACTACATATTATAAGAATAAAAAAAATTAAATATTTAGTTAAACGTGTTGAGATTGAACTTTTAGATCGCACATGTGAAAAAAGAAAAACAAACTTCTTAACTCAATAAAATTTAGCATATAAGTCAAATTCATACTTCTAAAAACTATATTATATCATGTTGTTTGATTCAAAAAAGCCTCTATAACAATGCTTAGAGATTAGGAGGTAAATGTACCATCTTGCTTAATTTGAGAGTAAGTCTCTCTAACAATGCTTTGGGGGTGAGGGGACATATGTACCATCCTATTCGGTCTAAGAGAGCCTCTTCAACAATGCTTTGTGGCTAAGAGGCCAAGCTATCATCCTATTCGGTTTGAGAGTGAGTTTCTTCAACAATGCTTCGAGGTTGGGAGACAAGTGTATCGTCTTGCTTGATTCAAGAGCACACTTCTTCAACACTTCTTCAAGTTTAAGAGACAAGTATACCTCTTGACTTAGACAAAAGGTCAATTGAGTGATGAACACCCCGACCATACTCTCAAGTGTTCAATCAAGTAAGAAGAAAACAAATTTAGTGATTCCCCTAATTTTCACAATTAGCTTTAAATGCACATGTATATCAAGAAACAAGAAAAGATGGTTATTTTTTTTATAAATGCACAAGTGCCAAAGAAAGCGATACATTTTGATTATTCCCATTAAGGTTATCTACTTATCACAAAGTCTTAACTTGAACATTCAAATGTCTTTAGATACTACTTTTAACATGTGGTGAAAAGTGACGGACCAAACAATTATTTCCTTAACACTAAATTTGATAAAAATACATATATATAATTTTGTGAAAAAAATACTTCATATTTAACTAAATAAACTCAATCCTTTGTCTTATAAAAAAAATAATATCAAAATTATGTTTTTTTAATACATGACGAGATTATCACTTATTTGTTTTTCAAACATGCAAATCTATCAATCTATTCAAATGTTTACATATAAGGAAAATCTCTAACCTTGTTTTCATCAAAAGCAAGAAACTAAAGAAAAAAAATTCTTTAGGTTATGTATAAATTAATTTATAAAAACTTTTCATATACTAATTTCACCAAAAAAAATTTATCTTGCAAATAAGTTAATTTTAACTTATAAAAAAATATTTTTATTTCTATAAATATTTCTAAATACGTTTAGAAAAAAATAAAAAAATCCTAAACATATGAATGTGAGTGGTAAAAGATACTAGCCACAGGATATGAAAAAAGGAGAAAAATGACAATTCCTCATATTCATCATTTGTTTATAACCATGGTATTTACAAGACAGTGTACATCCGGCAAAACTTCCTAGTCGCGGGACATGGTACCAAAAATAAAAAATAAAATAAAATATTAACACACAAATCTATGGAAGCGTAGCAAATTTACAAGAGCAAGGGAGACCTCAGAAAAATGAAATAAAATAATGTTAAATCAAAAGGAAAATCATTGACACAACTAATGTTTACAAACTTTGATCATATTTTGTGGTGAATGTTGTAGCAGTACTTGCAGCATATGACATGGTATTGCTCTGGCTGTCTGAGGTAGAGGATGCATTGTAGCAAGATGAAGCCTTGCTATCAATATCACCACCTTTGTCTTCTCTGATTTTAAGGTCCATAAAATCTGAAATCAAGCCTGGCTTTGTTATCCTACTTTCATCAATATCCATTTCTCCAGTGAGCATCTTGACCACAGAAGACATGGATGGCCGGAGCTTCGACGTGTCCTGAGTACAAAGAAGTCCAATTTTCAGAAAATTACAGGCTTCCTCAGGGTCGAAATACCCGTTTAGGGACGTGTCTACAAGCCCTACCAATTCCCTTCGCTGATAAAGATCCCACGTCTGAAAGGACAGAATAAGCCTAAATAAGAGCAGGTCCAAAAATCTCATGATGTTGTAGAATGAGTACTGTTATGCAATGAAATGATCAAGTGTGGCTTTGAAAGTTTATGGTTCTCAGTTCCATGGTTCAAAACGGAAGTAAAATTAGTTATGTTGTGTTTCAACAATTGCCTATGAGATTTTATGTTAGATCCCAGTTTACGCCGTTGAAACTTTCTAGCAAATGCTTTGCTATCTATAACATATGAATGCACTTAGCATGCCTAACAAAGAATATGAAACATTAAAAACTGAAAGCTATCACTTTTTTGGTTACAATCGAATTGAATTGAATGCTATGACATATAATACAAGAAATATAAAATGAACAAAGAACATTAAGATATGGACTAACTTCCACTAAACATGAGTCTAGAGAATATCAATCAAGTGTTGCAACTTAGAAGAGTACAATGAACAGATGATTTAGAGGAATACTTAAATAGAATAGTCTAAAGAGTATCTAATAAAAAAGAATTATAATAGATCAGTGGTGTTTTATAACCCCCCAAAAAATAAATGTAGATTATCTTCATGTTTCTATTTCCATCAGTGCAGTATCACATGGATGTTAGCCCAGAAGCACCAAGTGACGTGCTTTTCCATATGCATGCATTCGAACTAGAGTAAATGGAGAACCAAACAAAGACTATAACTTCATCAAGTAAAGAATATCCATGTTGAGGTTTCCAATCAGATATAACAGAAAGTGGGGGCTATAACTTCATCATAATCAATCTAACGTTAAAGAGCGCAATAAACAGACAATGAAATGGAAAACTAAAGTAGAAAGAAGAGAAACATGAATAGACCGGTGGAGTTTTATAACAAAAATATTGGTGGAGGCTGTAACTCTGTCAAGTGAAGGAAACCCATTTTGAGATTTCCAATGATACAATTCATAATTCAGAAGGGGCTTAAAATTTATTGATCAAGCCTTGCAATCATTCTGTTGTTTAATACTTCAAAGCACAATCTTCAGTATATAGAGTCAAACATATATATGCAGGAAACCAAGAATAATATTTTAAATTGACTGGTGAGAAGTAATTAAAATGTACCGAAACTAGGTTTGTTAAAGGCACAATATACTGTTGTATGGTTAGATATTTTTAAAGCAGAAGGCAAAAAGGAAAAAAAGGAAATGCATCACTGGGAATGAAAACACAAATATTAGACTTCAACTATTCCCCATTTATTTTCCATACAAGTTGAAGCACAGGATAGAAGGTTATGTTTCGCAATTTTGGCTGTGGAAGTTACTTAGTGTATTGTACCTGAAGATTTTTGCTTATTAATAGGGAGATGAGTACAAGAAACTAATTTATTGTTTCCCCTCTTAGTATGTATTTGTAAACAGTGAATGGTAACAGCAATACAGCTAGGAACATTGAAAAGACATACCGTTTCTAGAAGATATTGCTCTCCTATCGGTAATCGTGTATTTGTGTGACATCTTCCACTAACTATCTCCACAAGGAGGACACCAAAGCTGTAAATATCTGCTTTACGTGTCAGCTGCCCCCTTATTGCATACTCTGGTGCTAAATAACCTCTGAAATAAAACAGGCAACATTAAATTCCTGATATAAATAATTGGTAAGATAAGGGAAATAATAACATAACCAGTAAAAGAAAGCGTTCCTCTTTTCCATGTAAGAACTAAAAGGTGATAAATGATTAGACAGGAAATAACATACGATAACATCCCGAAGAAAACATTATGTTTCCATTAACAAACAATTGCAGTTTAGAATCACTGTTACTCTGTTAGTACTGCTTCCCAGGGCCAGACAAAGGTGGAGGCAAACCAACCAGTTCAGCCAAAATTTACTAGGCCAGGATAATTCACAACTATTCTAGTTCACACAAGTCAGAGAGGCAACTTGAATAGGATGAGCTTTCGTCTAATCATTATCTAGGTTGTTAGTTGTAGGGAGTGTATTGGTCTGTGGGTTGTTAAAAAGCGGGCATAGCATGTGATGAGAGGGAGTATTTGAAATTTGCTTAGGCCTGAGAAGATTCATTTTCTGCAAGGACGAGAATTGACCAAGCAATTTTGTTAACCAATTTCCATATATTTCAATAATACAATCCCTGATCTCTATCAATCACTGTCAAATATCTAAGTTGTGGTTGATGATGAATTTAAAACCAGCAAGATTCCGTATGTGTTGCATTTAATGAACTACAAATCCTCGCACAGCACTGGCTTAACCAAAGGAATCTCTAGAGTAGGCATTAAAAAGAAAAAAAAAAGAATCTAAAGTAATATGAATATGAATTTCAAAGTCAATGATTGGCATCAAAATGAATTGATATAAAAAATGGAATAAAATCTAAAACAGTTTATTGGATTATAATATTTTCAGTATTATGATATATAATTCTGACCGTTCAATATATTACAGTAGTGTTGAGTTCAATGTAAAACATGGAGATTATTAGTTTAAAACTGGGATATTGAAGAGATCAAGTCTTACTTTTGGGAAGGCTAGCCTTATTGTTTTACAGGAAAAGTAAAATAAAAACTTTCAATTTATGAACAGACTACAAATAAAATACTTACATTGTTCCTGCCACACGTGTGCTTACATGAGTCATGTATGATGGAATAAGCTTTGCAAGGCCAAAATCTGAAATCATGGGTGTAAGGTTTTTGTCAAGGAGAATATTGCTTGCCTTTATATCCCTGTGAACAATATGCGGTCTTACTTCTTCATGAAGATAGGCAAGCCCACTTGCAATCCCAATGCAAATCCTAGACCGTGTTTTCCAATCAAAAGCGATATTACTGTGACCCGAACCTGCAAGTGAAGAGAAAATAACTTATTCAGGATGAATTACAGTACGGGAATTAAATTAGTATAACGACTCGATGATATTCTAAATGATACAATAGAAGTCTTGTTCTCAAGTTCTCCCAGAAAACGTTACCATAAAATTATAATGCATTTACCTAGAAGGGTTTGCGAAAGGCTATTGTTCTCAAGATAATTGTAGACTAATATTCGGTGATTCTCTTCCACACAACAACCATATAACTTAACCAAATTTTCGTGCTCTATTTCTGATATCACATTAATCTCTGTCATAAATTCCTTCACCCCCTGACTTGATTCTGCTGAAAGAACTTTTATAGCAGCTACTTTCCCATCTTTTAGCAATCCCTGATTTTCCACGATAATATTGTTAAGTTCTCATTGATAAGAAAAGGAAGAAAAAGATAATGATCAAACCAATTGATATGATGATGCAAGAAATACTTGCAAGTTATTTAGTTACCTTATAAACCGAACCAAAGCCACCCTGCCCAATTTTATTGGCTGAACTGAAATTATCAGTGGCAACTTTTAGTTCTTTGTAGGTATAAATTCTTACATTTTGAATGCCTGAAAGTTCTGTTCACAAGAATATTCAGTCAACATCAAGTACTGTAAGCAGTTTTTCATGTATATTATCATAGGTATCTTAATTCAACAACCATATTCTTAAAAATTAACCAAAGATTGTTAAGTTACCTTCATCAATATCTGGATCGTGTTTTGCCACAAAAGGCACTTTCTTACCAAATGAGAATGGGAAACAAGTCATGACCGGAGTATGAAGTATTCAAACACCGCCAATAATGTCAAATGGAATAATTGTCTTCAAATTAAACCAGTTCCAGAGTCACCTGGGTGAACCATATAAAAGTGTCAATGTCTTGAAGAATAACAAACTGGAAGGCTGATATAAAGAACACCACAACCATAATGCGAAAACTTCATCCATAGTAATATAATTTCTACATCGGAAGAGACATACAAGAAGCAACGACAGATATCATAGCTCCAACATTTTTGTCAACATTCCAATGATATCAAAAGAGGGTTCTGTTAAACTAAACTACAATGCACAGATATCAGAACCATATTGCAGTTTAAGTAGTGCAAATTTCACTGATTAGACAAATATTTTCTGTATAAGAAAAATACATTTTGAAAATTTATGAAACATGAAGGTGACTAAAAACTGAGTACATGTGATAGTTCCCAAAGCCTCTAAAACAAACTAATAACACATATATATCTCCCAAATCACTCGTCTTTGCTAGCTTGCAAGAGGGTTTCTAAAAAAATGATTATTTCTTCGAAATTAACTAAAAACACTCGCAAGTTCATTCTCTCCTGCACTATTGCAACAGTGTTGCTTGAAAAAGCATAATCTCAAATGAAAACCATTTATTTCAACTGTATCAAATTTTGCATACCTCTTGTTCTAAACTACAAGTTTTGTGTGTTTAGGTGTCAATATTCTTACTAGTAAGCTTTTTGTGCTATTTTTCACAGCTCAAAGAACACTGATTAGAAAAATGTGAACTGAGTTTCCTTAGGATAGTACTAAAACAAGAACCTAATCACAAATATTAGAGACCGAGTAATAAAGAAAAAAATAAACCAAAACATAATTCATAGAAACACCCATAATTGAAGGATAGTCAAAAAGCAAAACAGACCTTATAGAGTGGTGGAAATAAGTAAAAATGAAACAAGAAGATCTCTTTCTGAGAGATGAGAAGAAAGGGAAAAGATAAGAAGAAAGGGGGAGAGAGAATGGTTTGGTTTGGTCAACACAACAGTGTCTGAGATGAAGGATGATGTGTTACTTGTTGGGTTTCTATTTTGTGTGCTGCTTATTAATAAATTCTTATTACGTGTCGTGTAAAGATCGCTTATGTAATGTGAATCTCTTATCTCTCTACATTGACTAGACTTAAACTGAATACAAATTTCCAACTTTATTTCTTAATATTTATAAAAATATTTATAAAAATATAAGTCAAATCATTACTTATTAACGAGTGTCTGTTGCAGTTAAAAAATAAAAAAATACCGGTGTCCTTCACCTAAAAAAAAACACCAGTGTCTATTAAATATTAGT
>JAMLFT010010884.1:0-11504 GCA_026544285.1 Pachyrhizus erosus
AAAATAAATTAAATTAAATAGAATTATAAGTGAGAAAAAATATATAAACATGAGAAGAAAAATATAAACTATTTTATAGGATTTTTGGAAAAATAAAAAATAATAATTTTTAACTATAAAACAAAAATAAAAAGAAAAAGAAAATAAGAAAAAGGAAAAGGAAAATGAAAAGAGGCAAGGCTGGGTTTTGAACCCAGCTCTTGTGGAGAGGTGAAAAGAGAAGTGGACCACTTAGGCTAGGCACTCTAGACAGGAAATTAAGCCCAAAGAAAATATATATGATATAACAAACGAGTAGAATGAGAAAAATAAAAGCAGAGTAAGAAAAACGTTGGGGGACAAATTTGAGCATATGACCTAGAGGCTGAAATAGGAAATATGAAGCAGTGATTGTCATTTGATTGCTAGGCCTATTGTTGAAAACTTTTACAAATTAAATATACTTAAGTTAACTTTAAAAATGCCAAACGCCATTGAAACTGTTCCGTCATCTCCTACCCTTCGAGACCACCTCACTGCACCTACAACTCGCCTTCTCAGTAGCTCTACCACCCTACTCCTGCACCAGAAGATTCACTCATGACCTATGAATAAAATAAACGAATTAGGGGTAACAAGGAAGCTATATAAGAAGAGAAAATCAAAAGGAAAAAAAAAAGTAAAAAAAGATAAAAAATAGAGAAGTTGTTTGACCAAATTCCCCACAAAAATAATCTCTATTTCCTTGTTTCTGTATCTAGAAAGCTTCATTGAGTCCCAGGCTTCCTTTTGGTATTATTAATTTGAAGAAAGAGAGGAAAAATCTCAAATTTGATTAGTTATCGGAGCTTCGTTGGAGTTTCTAAAATTCCTCGCCGAAAAAACATTTTATGGTAGGAGTTGTTTATTCTTCATTTTAATTCTATATAATTGTTCCTGATGATATTTCGCACCTTATTGAAGTAGAAATGAGTCAAATTAAGATCAGAATAGGCAAAATCGATGTGACAATTTCTCATGACCATCATGACCAATGAGTCTGTGTTTCTGTTGATTTTGGATCAAAGTTTGAAACTAACCTAGTCTAGAGATAGAGTAGCTAGTGGTTAACTATTTAATATTGAAAAATTCTTAGGAATAAGGCATACTTGAATTCTACAAAGAACTCAAAAATTTAATTTTTGAAGAATTATAAACTGTGAGTGTTGAAGAAATTATGGGAAGGGAGATGACTGAGAAAGATTAGGAGAAGATGTAAAACGATTAGAAAGAGAGGGAGAGGCAGAAGGAGGAGTCTAAGAGTGAGAACAGAGAGGAAGGAGAAGGAGGGGAGTGAGCCAGAGGAAGAAGACAAAAGGAGTTGTATACGTTTTCAAAGAGAATTGTATACTTTTTCAAAAGAAATTGTATACTTGGTAGCTTTATACTTATACAAAATCATAAGAATATGGATATACAAGTAGTATTATTTACTTTTCCAAAGAGAGTTGTATACTTTTTCAAAGACAATTGTATACTTTTTCAAAAGAAGTTGTACCTTTCCTTCTTTAATAATTTAACTAAGTAGCATTTAGTAAATAAATAAGTGCAAATTATAAGTTGAAATCTTTTCTTGAATAGTACATAAAAAAAATCTAATTTTTGATTTATTAAACTGAAACTAAAAGATGAATAGAGAAATAAATAGTTATGAAGGAAAAAGATGAGGAAAAGAAAAGTAGTAAAGAAGATAAGAATAATAGTTTTTGAAAAAGACGATTTTACCCTTGTATTGTTTTATTTGGTTAATCTTAACATATGAATAATTTTCTTAATTAAACTCTAACAATAATTAGTTAAATAGAATAGAATAAGATATGAAGAAGTATGAAATGAGAAAATAAAGAAATAAATAACAGTAAAAGATTACTGCAAAAGACTATTGTACCATTTTCTTATTATCATGAATTGTGATTTTGATATATTATTTGAATTTTTTTTAGTTTTGAATTTGATATTCCTATATTATATGTTGATGATTTATCTTTTCTACTAAAAGTAGAGAAATTGTATATTGTTATAACTGTCTCAAAATTGACAGTCAAATATTGCAAACTACCATAGGATAGACAATGAACTAAGAATTTACCTAGATAAAAATTAAATGAATCTGGGGTTGGTTATTTAAAAATGAGAATGAAATAGAGTTGTTGTAAGACTATGCTGATGAATTGAAAAGTATCGAAAAAGCTTGATGACTAGAGAAGAAGAGAGTAGAATGAGTTAGAATCTCTAACGAGTGAGAAATAAGAATAAAGATTGCAAGGGTTGACTACAAAAGGTACTTGAGAAATGTATGCATGCTCTGCTGAGTCCTTAGGGGTAGATAAGGTGTCAAGTTGTGAACCGCTCAGAGTGAAGAAAGTGTCACGAAATCAGTTTGGCGTCCTCGACAAAATAGAACATTATCAAGATTTGGTTGAAAATATCTTGAACTCAATACCAGGCAGGATATATACTCTTGATGGTCAATCCAAAATGCAAGCTTAGACTATTATTGACACGTTCATGTAAGTCCTCTCGGAGTTAGTAGTATTGGAGGCTACGAAGGTCACTAAAACGAGTAGAATCCCTAATTAGGCACATTAGGGTGAGATGAGAGTCTACAATAGATAAAAATGATCTATATGTGTATGTGTTTGCTAAAGGATAGGTGACTCACTCCTATCATCTTTACATTTTAGATACAGATGACGGACAAGTTTCAACCCGTTTTCCATTTGACGATAATACTCTTGGATGGTCGATGGACGCATGACATGACCAGTGAAGACAATACATTCATGGACTATGTCCGATTCACTTTTAGACCTCTGAACATCATAGTCTCATGACAATTCCATCACATAAATATTACAATAGTCTTATCCCAAATTTAACCACCTAGATACACGAGAGTTCTTCTAGATTTTCCTACAGTTCATCAATGCGCTCAAACCTCTCAAAGCCAAAACTCTCAGTTTCATGAAGTGGTCAAATAAAAAGAGAAAAATCCTCAAAAAAAGAACAGCTAGAAAATTCTGAAGAGAGTAAAAGAGACTACCTATTATTACCAGTTAATGTAATGAATATTAAACATATATTTTGTCCCTAGTTGGGTTCCTCCATTCCAATTAGAGTCCTTAAGACTCATATCATGCAAGTTGGACCCGTCTTTTCCTAGTTGGCTCCAGACTCAAAGTTTTTTATATGAACTTTATATTTCTGATAACGGGCTTAATGATTCCGTACCAGAACGGTTTTGGAACAAATTGCAAAATATGAGAAGCTTGAATATGTCTCACAATAATCTCATTGGTGCAATTCCTAATATCTCATCGACGCTTCTTAACGGACCGCCTCTAATAATGAATTCAAATCAGTTTGAGGGTAAAGTTCCGTCGTTTTTACTGCAAGATTCAGAGCTGACACTCTCTGAAAATAAATTGTCAGATTTATTTTCATTCTTATGTGATCAAAGCACAACTGCAAATCTGGCCATTTTAGATTTATCAAACAATCAAATAAAGGGACAACTCCCATATTGTTGGAAATCCGTAGAACGATTAGTGTTTCTCGATTTAAGCAACAATAAATTGTCAACAACTTTAGGTCTTCAATGATTTAACCTACAATTTTTACATTGATACAACATCTCTAATTTTCAACAATATATTCCTAATTAATATAGCCTATAAAGGAAAAGAATAAAAAAATTGATACAATTATGAAATTAATGTCCCATATGAAGAAAAAAAGAAGAAGAAAAGTTTCCTACAAGGTTTAAAGTCTTACAAAGACAAGTACGTAACTAAAAACAACTTAAACTTTTTCTTAATTGATTCCACAAAATACGTAAAATATATGTTGATTTTAAGATATAAATAATGATTGACCATGAAAAATATCATATTTTTGATAATAACAAAAATATTATGATTTATTAATAAATTTTGATAAATTAGATAAACGATTTAAGTATTTATAAAAATAAAAAGTAATATTCTAACTTTATATGTGAAAATATTTTAACTGAAAAAGCGTTCAAAACATTCATAAGGACTTGTGTTCTATATACTACTCAAAGCAATGATTACTAAAATTTTTCGAAACATTATGTGTGAATTCAGAGAAATTTATTTAACTTAATGAGATAGTTTGTCTAATGTTTAAGGATTCTAAAAAGTGTTTGTTATTTTACCATAGAGCTCAAGTGGTGGTGATTCCCTAACCCCACCAACTCTCGTCCAAAATTTCTCAACTTCAAAAACAAATCCCTCACTAACTTTGCCAAAAAAAAAGTGCTTGCTGTTACAATATTATCATATCTACCTTCATTTTCAATTTCATATAAAAAAAACATGTATTTTTGTACAAAAATATGCAGTTTGTTGCAGATGTGCTACACATTTTAGAAATAAATTTCTAAAATTCTATTTGTATATTCTGAAACTAAACTTCCATATGTCTATTCTTTGTTATACATTTCTGAATTCTATTTGTAGACCTCCAAAAGTTTATTTATCAAATGTGTAACAAATAGACTTCCGAAAATTTACTTTAAGATTATATAAAAAATCTTTTGGAAATTTTGTAAGATTTAAATTGTCTAACAATTAGTATGATTTTATGTAATTCAGTAACAAATAAATTTAAATTTCAAAAGTGTTATAACATACTCTTTGGAATTTAAATTCCGAATTTCAGTTCATTTTTCATAATTCCAGAATAATGACACCACGCTCCCTAAGAAATAGATGGAAAAATATTAGTGGGGTTCTAAATAGTAAACATACAGGTGTTAAAAGAAATTTCAAAAGAAATTTAAGTTTTCTTCTATGTTTAGAAAATTTTAGTTTTTTAAAAATAAGTGTTTTTGTAATAAAATAAACAATTTTTTTAATTTTTTAACATATTGTTCTAAATTATTTATTTTTAAAATAAGTAATTTTCTAATTTTTTAAGAAACAATTTTGGGTTAATTTGTTTGTGTATATTTTTAAAACAAGTATTTTTTTAATAAATTAAGTAATTTAAAAAAAAATATGTGTTTGTTTAAATTACTTATTTTAAAAATAAGAAATTTTTACTTTTTTAAAAAAAATATTTATTTCTTTAATAATTAATTATTTCAAAAATTATTTTTTTCATAAATACTTATTTTAAGTGTTAAAAAATTATTTTATTTTTTTTAAAAAAAATATCTTTTTATAAAGATTTATTTTAAATTTAAACAAATTGATCCATAATTAATACTTTCTTTATGTAATGAGTAGGAGGAGTAATGGAAAAACAGTTAGATTTCGCACTTTTTTTTACAACAGATTTGACACTTTTTAAGTGAATAAACGCATGATAAATTATAAAAATGTAATTATAACAAATAATTGAAAAATGAATAGTTAAAAATAAGATAAAATACATGAACATGTATAATAAATTTTGACATTTGTATATACATTTGTAAATGATTAAATGTTAAATTATGTGTATATACATTTGTAAAAACTTTTCGCAAAGAACGTTTTGTTTCAACAAATAAAACTAATTATTTTGAAGAAAAGCATAACACTTGCCCTCTATTTGCATAGAAATAAAGTGGAAGAAAATAAAAAAAAAAAAAAAATTGAGACAGAAATAATATTTTTTTAATATTCGTTTCAGAGAAAAACTAAAAAAAGAAGAGAAGTTATTCTCTGAGATCCGCAGAAAACATCCCCAAATTGGCATGAAATGATCTCTCAACCTTTTTCATTTTTTTTAAATTAAATAACTTGTTATAACATATTTTTTCAAAAAAATAATAAATAATTTTATGTTAAGGACAAAATAATTAAGTAAAAAACTTTTAATTATTATAAAATACTATTCATATAATTTATTAATTTTTTGTAATCTTTTTCACCCATGCCAACAAATAAAAGAACTCGTTAATTTTTTTCATATTTAATTATCTAAATTCTTTTTATTTTATTTTTATCTTTTCTTTTTTTTCTCTCTATCTTATTATCAATTCAAATAAAGAATTAACGATAGGCTGCAGAAGACTTACCAGTCTTTTTTTTTTGGGTACGTAGACCTGCTAGTCTATTTTACCAACACGTACACGTCTCATGAATTGGATATATAAGTTATTCGTTTTCTTTATTATTATTCTTTTTAATTTTGTCACCAATTCACGATCGTAGAAAATGTTTTATGGAGTATCAAACAAATCCATCTTGAACTCCCCGATGACTTGAATAATCTGGAAAACTGAAAGGCTGAAATTTCTACGGTATACCCATTGCAGGCACACTCACAACTCTTACAATAGATTTAGAGTAAATCTTTGTTTATATATAGACATAAAATAGATATTTATTTTATTTATATCATCTCATTCGTGAATTTAATACTATAAGGATAAGATAAATTCTTATTAAATGTTTGTCAATAAAGGTTTTAAGTTAACAATGCAATCTAATTTAATTTTTAGATTAACATCACGTTTACTATATTTTTTTTCACAAAAATTACTTTATAATTAATGTTTAAAATAAGAGTTTTAAAAATAAGAAATAAAATATTCAATAATTATCATTCTTTTTAATTTTAAAGAGAAGAGATGATCCAAGAGAGAGAAATAGAAACCTGAAAAAAAAACTTTTAAAAAAAATCATTCACTTCTTGTGCTTAATTTTTAAGAACATTTAAAAAAAATCAGTATTTTACACATAATAATTGTTTATTTATAACTAAAATTTAAAATAAATGTACACACATGACTGAGGACTCGTGGCTAAACCCTAGAAGTACCTCCACCCTATTTTTGTCCAACTGACAATCATTATTGGTTCTATAAAAAGCTCCTCCATTTTGCATATCTCATTAGGATAAAGAGAAAAAAGTGAAAGAGATAAGAGAACGTGGGGGTGACAAGGACGTTCATCAAGGCTCACATAAAATATTTATTTTTGAGTTTAATTAACATGTAATGAATTTATCATAAAAAGATAATTTGTAATTGAATAATAATATAAAATTTATGTATTATTTATTCTTAATTTTTTAATAATATTTTTTTCTTTTATTAATCTTGTTGCTTATGTAAATCCACGCTAGTAATATACTATGTCGAACAGAGGTAATTCTAAGAGAAAAAGAATTTGTATAATAGACACGTAACATTTATTTATTTTTTTTATTTTTATAAAATTTGTGCAAAAACTAAAACATGAAAAAAGAATGACAAACAATACGAAATAGTTTCAACAAATATAGTGACAGAAAATGACAATTGCAACCCGATAAAATCACGTTAAAATATTCTTCTAGTTACAACAAATTACGTGTGTACAAATTCATATCTTGTCACACACATTTTCATTTTGTACACAAAAAAAAAAGACGCGAAACACAAAAACATATCAATTGGAACTAAGCAAAGCAAGAGTGTCCTAACTAGAAAAGCCATGAAAGGTGAGAAAAAGAAAGAAAGAAAGAAAGAAAGAAAGAAAGATTCACACGATGAAGTAAGGAGGTAGGAGAAAAGCATGCAAGAAAGAACGAAGAGTAGTATCTCACGATGAGATATCTCGTACGTGGAAGACATTGGGGTTCTTGATGACTATATCGTACATATAGACAGAGGTGAACTTGGAGAAGTCCTTTGGAAGAGAAATTAGGTCAGTGGAAGAATGCTTGTGGAATTGATACAATTTAGAGTCTCTTCCATGATACCTCTCCCACCCTAAATTAGTCAAGATCTGCTCCAACAAAGTGTAGGAAGAGACCACTTCACCACTTGCCAAGTGAACCAACACCTTTTTATTTAAACTTCTTCCCTTCCCCTCCGCTTGACGGTTTTCCATTAAACGAAACCCATCTTTCTTGAACACCCATACCCCAGACATTGTTTTATTGATCTTCTTTCTTTGATTTCCCCCTTTTAATCAGGATGAAGTTTTGGTGAGGACTAAGGTTTTTTTGGAGACAACAAATGGGGGATCTCTTCTCTTGTCCAGGAACAAAGCTAAGCTGGAAAGCTTCTATATACTCACACACTTCGGTGTATCTAATTTATTTCTGGTTATGGAACCCTGCAAATCTTTATACCATATGAGTAAATACTAAATTATTATGTATAATAATTTTTTATTTTTTTTATGATAAATACTTTAAATGTTATATGTTAATTATAGCTTTTAATTGATTTGCTATATAAAACTTTTTACGCTGATAATATATAATTATTAAACTTATGTGATAAGTATTTAAAATTTTTTAATTTATAAATAAATAAGACTCAATTACATATTATATGAAAATTAGTTATGGTCGTGATAATTCTAAATCACCTTATTATTATCAATTCTGAAAAGAGGTTAATAAAAGAAAAAATAAATACTCTTGAAAGAAACTCTAAAATAACTTAAACAAATTATGTTAAAATATTCTCTCTCCCATTTGTTAAAATAAGCTTATAATTTTGAATTTACAAAATGATTTAAACCTTCTAGAGTTACCCTTATTTAAAAAAACACTAATTCTATTTTTTTTTTCTCTCCATTCTAATCGTATATCATTTTTAGCCTTCTCTGAGTAATGGTTTGACTCTTCTAAAAAAGTATTTCCCTCTCAACATCTTTTTAACTAAACAACTTACTTCAAACAAAAACTTTCAGTTTTTAATTAAACTCACATGTACAAGAGTCGACTTTGCACTTGTAAGGGATTACAAAATTTACATAAAATCTTAAGTTTAAATTTTATTGTCCTTATTATTAAAAAAAGTAGTCTTTTAATTTAATTTTTTTATCCAAACCGCTAGTAAAGATGGTTTAATATATCTATAATAGATATCAATACGAGTCGTTATTATTTGAAAAGTAGACAAACTTATAAAAATATATAAAAGAATTAAAAATGATTATTAATATTTGAATTCTCGTATTAGATTTAGCATATACTAAAGTAATTAAATCCGAAGAAAGTTATTTGTAAAAAATAAAAGAAAAATATTAAAAAGAATATAAAAGTAGAAAAGGATAATAAAAACTTGTAAAATGAGTTATCATAAGCAACAGAAAAAAGTAATGATTACAAATGCATTCAATGTATAGGCATCACGAAATGTCCACGTGAAAGGGGCGATAGTGAATTTAAAAGCTTTCAGCTTCCTTATATGTTGGAGGCATCGCTGGCTGCCAGAGGCTGCTCTGTTTTTTTGCTTGGTACTCAACATTGGGAGTAATTGGACACCTCAGAGGCAATTTTAGCCACTAGTTCAATATCTTAAATTCCACTTTGAGGCTCAGAAAAATTGTCTCCTTTTCAACATTCCAAAAATAGTTAAATTAATTTAACCCTTGGCAATTTGTGTATTCGAGTATTTTTTTTATATATAAATTTCTTTAAGTATTTATAGAATAAATAAATTTGAATTTTTATATATAAATTAAAATCAACTTATCCATTTAATTTTTATAAATTGTTTTTATTTAACATTTTTAAAAATAAAAATCATGCATGAGTTTATTTTAGTTTATAATAAAAAAAATTATTCAAATATGTGCATTAAGTAATATTTCAATTTATATTTTATATCATCATGACTCAACCAACGGTGAAATAAAAATAAAAACTTAAAGTATATTTATTATATATAAAATATTTAAAATACATTATCAGTAATTAAAAAATATTTAGTAAAATATATTTAATCTCAAAATACACTCTTAAGAAGTTTGGGTACGTGATTGGAAATAAATTTAATATTGATTGGCTTCTACTTCTTATAATATATTTTTTTAACAATATTATTGGTCCTGACTTCCATTATTAATGATTAATCTTTATCAATAATATGACTAATCAATTTTTATAGGTTATTATTTTTTAACTATATTTTTTTCATCCATAAGATTTTAAATTGAGACTTTATTCAAAAAGATTAGGTTCATGACCACTCAAATCAATAACTCGTTAGTTAATTCTTATTTTTCTAATCTATGTAAAAGAATACAATATAAAACATAAATAGACTTGAATATCATTTTAGTTATTATAATATGCGTATTTCTTTTTATAAAATTATTTTTGGTTATTTTAGTTTCTAAAACATTTTTTTATTTTCTATTATTAATAAATTTTTGTTAAATAATAATGTGATAAACAATTTGTCATGTCGTCGTACTAGTTGTTGTTTATGTAAGCATGTGCTAAAATAATTTACAAGGACTAAAAAAATAAAATATCTAAATTATATATATTAAAATTATAGGAATAATTTTATTAGAGACTACAAATATAAAATACCCAAATTATATGAACCAAAAAATCATTCAAACTAAATTAAAGCATGAAAATAAATTTAAAAAATACCTAATTCACCATCATTATTGCCAAATCGTTACTCTTCTCCATCTATCATCATAATTACAAAAGTCACCGCGTTGAGCAAGTCAAGTCAAGTCAAAGCCTAAACTTGTTTAAGTTAAATTGCAACCTATAATCGTGACTTTTTTTATAATATGATATGTGATTTTCAATCTGGCAACAACATTTTTGTTTTGTTTGTGGTATGTATATGACATGTTGATGTTCTTACTGCCAAATGACAAATGTAAAAGGCTAAGGAGAATTGTTAGTTTATAGGTTGACCTGCTTAGTGTATCAACTTTGATGATTGGGATGATGAAAGGAAAAGTAGTCACATTAAACAAACTAATCTAAAACTAATGATCCTCCTCAATCTTTGCTTATTTCACTTTATAATAACAACATTGTTACGCAAGTAGAAATGTTTCGATGGACAAGGAGAAATAAAAAAAAGAGGTTGTGATATTTTCTCATGTAACCTTGAGCAAATTTAAATTTTGGGTTGGCTTACTCAATTTGGTGACTTTTATGGGCAACATGGTGGAAGGAGAAAACAAATGGTAGAAATACATAATAGAATGGTTGCAATGGTAATGATTGATAAGATTTTTTTTTTATTTGTTGTTATTTTAATTTAACTTAAATACCTTTTTAGTCTTTATAATTTGAATTTTTATTTTTTTCATTTTCAAAAAATATTTTTGGTTATTTTAGTTAATTTGGATTTTTTTTCTATAAAATTTCTTAGTCATTAATCCTCGAAACACAACAGAGACTAAAAAACTAAAAAAAATGTTCTATAAATTAAAATAATTAAAATAATTTTACGAGACTAGAAAAATAAAATGTTCAAATTACAATAATCAAAAAGATATTTTTTTATCCATAAAACCAAAGAGAGATATCATAATATTTACAATAATAAACGCATCTCTTGATAACCAAAGAACATTTAAGTCAATATAAATAGAGAAGATATCAAATTATTTTAAAAATAACTTAAAAAAAATTATTTTTTACCCTCATTGTCTATTTCCTTAAAATTTAATGATTATAATAAATACTTCATCTTAATAATTAAATTTGAAAAAAAATAAAAAATGAAGATAAAATTTTTGAAATCACCCTTAAAATAACTTCGTGTT
>JAMLFT010010885.1:0-11504 GCA_026544285.1 Pachyrhizus erosus
ATCAACTTTATTAAAATATAATTTATATATTTTAAATTATTTATTTATTTTGAAATTGAATGATGATTTATTTTAATATTTTAAAAAATATTTATAGCATACAATTCATAAATTAAAATAGTATTAGTTAAAATTATAAGTTAATATATTAATAGAGTAAAAATATATGTAAGAATTAATCTAAAACGTTAATATTTTATTAGAGATAGATAATAGTATAAGAGTAAATTGAATGAAAAATTTATACAATTTTTTGAAATTTATTAAAACAATATTATTCAATTAATGTAATAAAATATATTATGATATTAAATTAAATTAAATTTTGTGTTTATTTTCTATGTAATAAAATACTTATATATAAAATTAACTTATTTAGTGATTCAACTTGAACTCATAAAATGTTAAAATGTTAAGTTCACATTCTACCATGACTTAACTTCTTGTTTGGAGTATCTTAAATTTTAATATTTCTCTGACATTTATGTTTATCTTAAAACTCAACTCACAATCTAACTTGTATTTACATTGACACAGGCATTGGAGTATCTTTTGCCATCACCATTAATTCTTCACCGTCCTCGGTACTTCTATAGGAACATCTAATAAGGTACATGAGCAAAACATTTAATTTTCACATACCTCTTTCACCACTGCATTGCATCATCAGATACACATAGGTAAATCTCTTTTTTAACATCTCCCCTGGAACACCGTACAAGTCACCATATGGCACGTGTCCCTAGATTTTAACATTTATTGTGATATGAAAAAAGAAAAAAAAAACATAACAATGTAAGCATAAAAATAAAATAAAAAAGACGGTGTTTGAAAAAGTTCAAATAACAAAATTCGTACGCCTGTTTCTTTTTCATCAGCCAATAAAATATAATATATATATAGAGGTAGCAGTGGTACCACAACTGTTTACAAAGAAGGTGGATTATACTAACTCCCATCCACAAAACATAACAGAGTGTAGTGGTTACATGATATTTATCAGCAAAATTCGCCGTAAACACCAGATAACCACCCACTACCACCTCAATATTCTCCAACCCACTGAGTCATGTCTGCCCCCGCACTCCTCTATCCAAAAAATAATATGAGCAAATCATATTAATATTTATTTATTTATTTTAAATTATGTAATTATTTTTATTTTTTATCATTACATTAATTTTACTTGTAAAAAGTGTTATTGTAATATATAAAAATATCAGTATAATATATAAAAAATATAAATGTAATATTTTTAAATATGTGGATATAAACATATCATTTTAATTTACTCAAACAATAATGACAAAGCAAAATGTTTATCGGGTCATATTATCTGTATACTCAAAGCTTGTATACCACCTTCATCCACCACCAATTTTGACATCATACTCAACTCTTCATTTCCTCCTTCATCTAGACTTATTATATCCACATATTCTGAATCATACTTGATGCCAATAATACACTGACTCCCGGATTCGAACACCATTGTACAAAGGAGTAATTAAAATTTGAATCGAAATTCGTAAGCCAAGTCCATACCTGATCCTCTATTTGCTGTATGATATCTTGTTTTTTATCTCATTTTTATCAAACTCATATATATCATATCCTATATTATTCTATTCTGATAACTAAATAGTTGTTAGAAGTTATCATTGACAAAATAAACAGGTGGAGCAACAATAAAATAAAAAAAAATTAACAACGTCTATTATGAAAGTTGTTTAATTGAATAGGATATTAATAAAATATTATTTTGATATGTCACTTTTAGATTGTTTAGAATTAGAGAACTGTTTATATAAATAACTATTATTTATGACTTGTTTAATTGACTAGATTATAATAAAATATTATTTTGATTTGTTAAATATGATTTTAGATTGTTTAAAATTAAAGAATTGTTTATATAAGTATTTACTGTTTATGAGCTGTTTAACATTTTGTATTAAATATATGAGAAAAATAGAAATATTTATAAATTAAAAAATTTATTAATAAAAAATTTCATTGAAAATAAAATTAATTAAATTATTTAAAATTAAGATGGTATAAAATAATCTGTTTATACGAAAAATATTAGAATGAAATACCCTAAATTGTTCATAATAAGTAAGCTCAGGATAAGAATCCTCTATTATATGAATCATCTGTTAGCTTGCATTCTAATATAAATAAATAGGTAAAAAAAAATTGTAGAATGCATTCAAATAAATACTGGGAAATTCAATCCTTCAGAGTAAAAATTTTTGAACAAAATAAAATTATTTAGATCATTCTTCTTTGTAATTTCATTATTTTTCATATTTAAAATAATTATTTGTATTACATATATTTTACATTATTAAATTCTTGTCCGCATCAAAGTATATATGACTAATTTTGCCATCTATCCTAACTAGGTTCAGCCCACTTTTCGTAGAAGGCCACAGCCCACAGTGATGAATCAACTGAGGAACCAGGGTAGGTAATTATATTAGTTATAATAGTTTTAAAATAAAATTAAGTCTCTAAGTTTAATAATATATTAAAAGTCCTAGTTGTGACGATTAGGGAATTTGGTTTTAGGTTGATAACTTGATCCACTTAACTTACCCTCCCAAAACGATTCCAAAGATAGTTTATTAACATAGAATCAGTATATACAGGCAAAAGAAAGAAGCCAAGATCACGTGCCCGAGCATCTGAGATGGCATCTAGCACCTGGAATTTGTGGAACAAACTACTCGCCAACTTCTTTTACACCACCATCTATGCATCTTTTTATTAATTTGATTACCATTTGTATGCAATTTGTCATTTTGTGAAAGAGGAATTTCCTTTGAAATTTCCATATCGTACGTCTTTCTTCACATTTGCGGAATTTTGTGGTTAGAAGTGAGGGTTTGAGTTTACAATATAAAGGAAATTAAACATGTTGAATAACGTCATCTAGGAGTTGCTCCTAATAGAAATTTCATTTTTTCTATTTTTCATATTAATTCATTATTATTATTACTTGAATATTTAAAAATTTAATAATTTTCCCAAAATTTACTCGTACTAAATATCTAAGCTTAGGTAAGATTGTTGTTATTAATTGATTTAGCTTCAAGGGGAGGGAAAGGAAATTTCATTTTGACTGAGTGCTTTTGCTTATTAATTACTTGCAGATATTTTTCTTATTGCATATTGTAATTAACGTGTAGGAATAAATTACGTGGGTGAGGTTTGGTAATTGAGAGGATTATTAAGGGGGACCAAAGAGGCTTTCGTGACTGACGAGGACTTATTAAGTGGAAGACCGAGCATTATGGAGTCAAGGTCTTTTGTAATTTAGTAATTTGCATGTGATTTGTTTTTATCCAAGCAACTAGACGATGGAAAAGAATGTTGCAATTGGTGTTTGGACTTTCTTCATATGAACATTTTACAATCTTATTGGGTTGTTTAGTCAGCCATGTCAGTCAATATAGCTTCATTTATTTATTTTTTTTATTGTGGCCAAAAAATCAATCAATAAAGCTCACCTGCTTTGTCAACAAGATGAAAGACCTTGCAATGGAATAGTTGCAACCAAACTACAATTATTCTCTAGAGAATACTCTGATTTTCTTCATCCACCACTAATCTAACAATTGCTTTCTCTGCTGTTTTTTCATGATTCGTTTGTTTTAAAGTTGAAATTCCTTTTAATGGAATTAATTTTAACCCATTAAATATAATTGGTTAAATATATACTGTGGTGAGAAAATTTTATTATAATGTTGAAACGTAAAAGTATTTAGAAACTGGCCTATTTTACATCATAGGTATGGTTGGTTTAAGAAAGAAAGTAAAAAAAGTCAAAAATAATATGATTTTTTAGATTGTTTGAAATGAGAAAAAATAAAGGAGAGTTAACAAATTTCTTTTGTTTTACTTTATTGTATAAATGTACAAGAAAATAAAAACCATATATATATAATTATATAAATATTTTTGTAAAAGAAATATGAAAAAATAAAGATAATTCAGTATTTTTATAAAAAAAAACTAATTTCTTCATATCTCTCTCCATTTTTGAATAGATGAAATTTTAACATATGTGACAACATTTATCTTTCATTTTTTTTTATTTTATTGTTCAAAATAAAAGAATATAAATATGTTTTTCACCTTTCATCAATCTCTCTTTCTTAATTCATCAAACTAAATATACTGTAAAATTAATTTTTTACGTAGTATTTACATATTTTTAGATGAATCTCCCACACCTTTAATCAAGAAGTCAAGAATTATTCTCTCCAAATAATGAAATCTATGTACCAACAAATATTTATTCTTACACACAAATTTAGAATTACATTTCTAATCACATATTTAAAAATAAGATTATTTATCATTCATGTCACATCATAATACTCACATTTAAATATAAATTTTGTAATTAAAATTATTTTAAATATATATCTTAGTTTCATTCAATAAATTAAAATTAATTTTATTTATCTTTAAAACATACTAATACATATTTTCTAGAATCATTTCTAACTAATTTTATCATTCAAATTTACAGTAAAATGAAATCCAACCTAAAATCAAATCAATATGAAAATTTTAACACTTTTAATCATAAATTTATAATTTAACTCTGATTGATTTAACCAATTGAATTGTGAATCATTAGTATGGTCAATCTAAATCTATTGTTGAATTAAATATATCATTAATCTGAATTGATCAAATTTTATTTGGTCAGTTTTATAATTAAACTAATAAATTAGTCTAACTGAACTGGTATCAAATATTTAAAAAATATAAAAAATTAATAAAAATACAAAAAAAAATAATACTCAAGAATTGAATTAAGGACCTCAAATTTATTTAATAAAACAACTTATTATTAAATTATCATAATTAATTATTAAGTTTATGATACAATTAATATATATATATATATATATCATTTATAACTATTTATACAATTTAATTATCTATTTACTAGTTTAATTAATGATTTATTAACCTGATATTTTTAATTGAGTCGATCATTTATATGATTTTTAAAACATTGTTCTCAATGATATATCGAGGCATTATTGAATGGTATGTACATGTTAATACATCAAATAATTTGATTTGTAGGTATCATAAGGCTCGTTAACATGGATGTGTTCCTCTTATATACTCATGGTGCAAAGTGTTGTCAACTCTTGGTTTGGACATGTCATTTGTGAGGCACTATTGCTGAGCTGAACGACTCTAGCATCCCATTGCATCATATGCTATTTGGATCTTTAGTGCCTTATAATCTGAAATAATAAAAGAACTGGGACCCCATTAGTTTCTAGCACACTCAAGTCATCTTCAAATTTCTCTGAGATAATAGGACATCATTCCATTTTTATATTCTATTTCAATTCTCACACTTGCCCTCAATCAAACCATTCCCAACAAAGAAACATCCCCATATTCCATAGCAGCTTTGTTCCCGTAAAACCCAGAACTTTACGGTGGGCAATTACGTCATAGCATCAAACATTTAAAATTAACAAAAATAAAAAATTCACAAGTCAAAAATGAAAAAAAAAAAAAAAACTCAAAAATCGCAATCACCGCATCACCGAGCGGTTTTCTTTCTTAAAGTATTTTTATTTAAAATAAATAAATAAATAAATCTATCCATTCCTCTCTCTTTACAAGTTCCGTTAAATTAAATTATCTTTCAAGTTCCATGAGTTTATGTTCAATCGCCGTTAAGTCTCCGTTAAAACATGACGCGGTTACTTCCTCCCCACTTCCTCTATAACCATTAACCGCGAACCTTAACATCACTATACCAGAACAGACCAAGCTCTGTTTATATTTTCTTTTCTTTTCTTTCTGGCTAGAACAGAAAAACCAAGCAGAGCAAAATGAAGCCCTTTTGCAGATTCTTGATTGTTCTATCGCTATTTTCTCTGGTGGAATCTTCGTGCAACAACAGTGAAGAGCATGACCTGGTGTCAAAGGCTTTCAAATCAGTCTCTGGCTTCAACGCTTCCTCCTCATTCCAGACCAACTGTTCTCAAACTCACATCACCAGACTAGTGCTTTCATCCCAAAACCTCAGTGGCACAGTTTCATGGAACTATCTGAGGAACATGTCCTACTTGCAGGTTCTTGATCTCTCTGGGAATTCCCTACAAGGCCACGTGCCAAGCTGGTTTTGGTCCAGTTCATCTTTATTGGAAATAAACCTCTCCAGAAACAGGTTCGGAGGGAGCCTCACTAAACTCACATCAGAAAACACCTCGTTTTCTTCCATTAAAACGCTCAACCTCTCATACAACAGGTTCAGCAACTCAATCCAACTTTCTGGATTCCAAAACCTTAAAATCCTCGACCTTTCCCACAACAACCTGCGAACACTGCCCACCGGGTTCCAAAACCTGACCAACCTACAACACCTTGACTTCTCAAGCTGTAATCTCCAAAGCAACATAAAACCTATTTCCTCTCTTCACTCACTTCACTACTTAGACTTAACAAACAACACTTTGATCGGTAATTTCCCTTCTGATTTCCCTCCACTTGACACCCTCAAATTCCTAAACATTTCACACAACAATTTCACCTCATCAATTAGCCTAAACAAGTTCAACAGATTCGGAAAATCAGCTTTCGTCCACGCTGGTAGTAACTTCACCGACGACAACACCATGTCCAAAACGACCAACAACAGTACTAGTAAAAACTCAACACAGGCCATCCAGAAGAAAGAACCCAAGCGAAAGTCCAAAACGCTGATTGCTGCAGCGTCGTCTGCAGCATCAGCACTTGTCCTAATTCTGTTGTCCATTTGGGTACTACGCATTACTATTCACAAGAGGAAGCAACGCGCCAAGAGAAATAAATGGGCCATTTCGATGCCGGTCCCACACGGGATGAACGTGAACGTGAACGTGGAGAAATCAGGGCCGTTCGCGTTCGAGACTGAATCAGGGTCAACGTGGGTGGCTGACCTGAAGGAACCGTCTTCGGCGGCGGTGGTGATGTTCGAAAAGCCGTTGATGAATCTGAGCTTCAAGGACCTCATTGTTGCCACGTCACACTTCGGGAAGGACTCGCTGTTGGCGGAGGGAAGGTGTGGGCCCGTCTACAGAGCCGTGCTGCCCGGAGACCTCCACGTGGCAATCAAGGTCCTGGAACACGCCAGAGACGTTGATCCTGATGACTCCGTCGCAACCTTCGTTGACCTTTCCAGACTCAAGCACCCCAACTTGTTGCCCATCTCCGGTTACTGCATTGCAGGTAAGCGTGCCGTACTACTCACACTGTTTGAAAATGTTTTTGATTTTCGTGGCACTGCTCTCATTAATGCTTTCACGGGTTTTATTTTTCTTTTGTCTTTGTCTGTTCTGTTCCATAACACTGCTTGTGCCCTTGTGTTGTGTCATCACTCATCCTTTCTTTCTTCACATACATATATAAAATCTATCGTCCATGGTTATCATTGCGCGTGGTAATTCGCGCACAGTGTACTTTCCGCAGGTTTAATTTTTTTAGTGCTACAATTGGCAAAAACGTATACATAAACTGTCTTGTTTTTTATTGAAAAATATTCTTACATAGAAATATAAATTAGTATTGTGCACTATTTCTTAACTAGGCTTCGTTGTCTCAATTGATCGATGCAACTTTAAACTTGAATTTTTAGTTTGAATCCTCCTATCAATTTCTCGCGTAATTTTAGCTTAGTTATTGTCCACATGAATGAACATTATTACATAATTTATAAGGGAAAGGGAGATGTTAAGTTGCCCATTGTAATACTCGCATGTAGTATTTGTTCTTTTAAAATAAATTAATCTTTTATTTTAATTTAAGATAATACAGTAGTGTTATTTTTTTTTATCATGTTGATATCTTAATTTTATTTTTAAATGTTTTATGTATGAAATGAGAGTATAATTTTTTTACTCTCTAATACAATTACAAGCAGTCTTTACAATAAATGTATTGATTTTTATAATTTTTAATTGATTAATATTAAAATTTGAAAAATAAAATGTAAAATAATACTTAACTAAACTATTAAGTTGAAATTCAACTAAATTAATTAATTTTAGTGTAAGTAAAGTACGACATTATAATATATATTTTGTGGATGTTTAAATTATTAAAATTGGTTTATATAATATTTAATATAACGATTAAATTTTTAAAATTTATATTTTATAAGTTGTTAAATAAAATAAAGTTTGAGAATTGATATAGATTTCTGCTGATTATTCTATTTACAAATAATTTTAAAGATAGAAAATATTAATATTTATAAATTAAATAATAATAAAATAATAGTGCATGTATGATTATTATCATTATTATTTAAAAAATGTTATGAAATTTTCAGGTAAGGAGAAGCTGGTACTGTACGAGTACATGGCAAATGGCGACCTAGGAAGGTGGCTACACGAGCTTCCAACTGGGGACACCAACGTGGAGGACTGGACGGGCGACACGTGGGAGATTCAAAACGGCGTCGTCGACGACGGATCCCCAGAAAAGATGGGATGGCTGACACGACACCGTATTGCGGTGGGCATAGCGCGTGGCCTCGCGTACCTGCACCACGCGCGTTCCAAGCCAGTGGTGCACGGCCACCTCGTCACCTCGAACATTCTTCTCGCCGACGATTTCGAGCCCCGGATCTCCGATTTCGGGTTGCGACCCGATACGAATCCGAACGGGGGCACGGAGGCCGACGTGTACTGCTTCGGGGCGGCGCTAATGGAGCTCCTGACGGGGAAGGAGAGCACGGCGGAGGCGGTGGTGGCGGCGAGGAAGGCAGTGAGGGAGGGGCACGGTCTTAGGGTGCTGGACGGGAGGCTCCGACTGGGTGGTGACTCAGCGGTGAGTGAGATGGTGGAGACACTCCGAGTCGCGTTTTTGTGCACGGCGGAGTGCCCTTTGAAGAGGCCCACAATGCAGCAGGTTTTGGGTTTGCTCAAAGACATTCGTCCACATCAACAACAACAGCAACTCGTCCCGAGTTCGAGTTGACTCGTCAAACCCTTAATTTATTTTGTTGTTGTTGTCATTAAGCTGTATAGACTCATTTTTGGGGAAAAAGAAAAAGTGAAAAAGGACAACCCAGATGGGATCATGAAAGGGCATGGGGAGAGAGTAGTTTACTCTTTTTTCTGGGGAGAGGCAAAGGGGCAGAGAATCCCACTCAGGAGTTTACATAATTTATTTTTCTTTTTCTTTTTTAATCTGCTCCCTCCCTTCTTCACTTTTAAAATATACATATTTTTCACTTTTTTATTTTGTTTTTATCATCTTTTCTTTTTGCTTTATTCTCTTGTTGATTTATTTATTTTAGTTGGGATTAAGAATGTCCCAGTAGTACACGGAATAAAATTAAAGAAACTAATTACTGTTAAGGCAGGTTACGTGTTTAGTTTGTTATCTTGAACTCTTGACAGGACCATGGACGTGAACATTTGTAGAAATTTTATGAGGTGCGTTCATTCTTTGATTTGTCAATACTCAGTATGGTGGGCTGATTTGTCGTGATGGAGATTGGAAAGAATAGTGCTGATCATTGGTCGAAGGAGTTACATAAGGACCTAGTTGTTCACCATAATTGAGAGGCTAAGTTCTCATTTTTCAATGATTTTCCATGGAAAAGTATAATAGGACAGTCTTTCTGACGTTTATTATTAGCACTAATAAGAAAATTTCGTCCGCATGCATGAACGTAGAAAATTGTTTTCTATAAAAAATAATTGTTCAAAAATTGTGTGTTTTAGTAATTTGATTGAGGTGGGGCATTCTTCCAATACTATTTTTCTACGTAGTAATCAATTGATAAAACAACACCTAGTTTTGTAGGAGGATTTTGGAACCGTGTTTAAATGATTGTATTCAAAAGTATATTTTTTACATTTTTCTTTTTAGAATATAAGTAAAACTATTTTGAGATTGAGAAGTGACATAAACCAAAACGTGAATTTTTTGCAACACATATAATATATTAATGATTTTTTAAAATCACAATTTTTTTGTATGTTTTTTATTTTATTTAATAAATTTCACTGATGATTTTATAATTTTTAATGAAATTTAATTAATAATAAATAATAGATAATATATTTTTAAATGAATGCCTCTCAGAATGTCTTACCAGCACTATTCTTTCACATTTGCTATTTAAATGAATATGTGACAACTTTTACAATATCCTCGTAAGTGATTCCATATACAAACAAATATATACCTTTTTCTCACCTGCTTATTCTTTTATAACAATTTTTTCTATTTATAATATTTAATTGTGTTATTTTCACAATTATCTTAAAACATTAATATTATAAAACTTACAATAATGAAATTTTAAAAAAAATATCAATTGTTCAAACAGAGAAAATCAATAAGGATGATAATCAAGTTATTCCAATAATAACTCCTAATAAAATTATTCTCTTTAATATTAAGTTTGATATTTTTTATTTATCTTTTTTAAGATATTTATATAAAAATTAAAAAATACAATAAATTTTCTTGATCCTAATAAAATAATTATAATATTTTTTAATTTATTTTTTATTTCTACGTCAAAATAAATATGTGTGTAAATTAATTAAAATTTATATGAAAAATAAGGATTTAATTGAAAAAATAATAATTAGTGTTAACTTAAATTTTAAAAATATCACATAAATAAAAACAAAATTTTGACAATTAAAAAATAATTAAGGAGTAACCTTTTATACATAATAAATTATATATTTAATTAAGTTTTTAATTCTCTACATAATATGATTGTGCGATTTTAGTCTTCTAGATTTTAATTACGTAAATTGAATTTTTAAAGTTTTTTTTTCATTCATATAATGTTTATCTCATTAATTTGTTCATAATGAAAAGATATTTTTTTTTATATTGTAAGTTTGGTGTTCATGATCATTCGATAGACATCAAAATATCCAAGGCTTAGATTAGTAATATTTAGGCTTAATTACAATAATATTGTGATTATATAATTTTGATTTTCATGATCTAATTATTTCAATTGAAACCTTTAAATTTTTTCTCATTTAAAATTGTGTCCCTTCATCCGAATTTTATTTAATATCTAACAAATTAGTTGACAGATCAAATTAAACATAACATAATTTTTTGTTTTTTTGTAAGAATCAAATACATATATTATGTTCAACCAATTGAACTAGACTTATTGATGACTTTGAGTAAATACAATGTATTAAAAATATATAAAAAAAATTAAACTAAAATGATCTAAAAAGGTGTTCTACTTGTATTGATCTAATTGTCGTGACGTGAATAAATTATTGTTTACATGAACTGTAAATTTTTAGTTAGGTATTATCATAATAAAAAAAGTGTTAAAAATTTTATACTTATTTATTCAATAAGAACTTTTGATATAACTATTAGAGCAATAAAATTTATTATATATAAAAAATTATCAAAATTATAATTTTATAAAAAATTATTTATAAAATAACTTAATCTTTTTATAAATGAGT
>JAMLFT010010886.1:0-11503 GCA_026544285.1 Pachyrhizus erosus
GCTTCCATCAAGATATATTTTTCACAAATTAAAGTTTCTTTACAAAACATGAATTAAAACAAAGTTTCTTTACAAAAATACCAGATCTTCGGATCCTCATGATCTATTAACAATTAATAGCATACAACTCTACTTCCCCATCAGGCTCTGATACCAGAGAATACTAAAAATCAACTGTTTATGATATATTTAATTATAAGAAAAGATTAATTTATTCTAGAAGTAAATTTAAGTTATATGCGTGCATGTATATATATATATATATTAAATTTCAGAATAAAGTGTAGTTTAAGTTTTTTAAGATTTTGTCAAAATTAATTTTAATCTTTACAATTTAACAATTATTGTTTTGATTCTCATATGTTTAAAATATAATAGATTTCATTCCTGAACTTATACTTAATTTTAATTTGACTAAGAACAAAATCTAATAAATATACTTAAAATTATTTTTTCTAGATGTAGAGATTAAGATAAAATTTGATCTAATATTTAAGACCTAAAGTATATTTTATTTTAACTTTTATTTAACTAACCGTTAATTATTTTGACATTAACTCAATGGTATTATATGCAAAATTTTAAATAAAAAAATTATTGTAATTATATAATTTTATAATCAATATTTATTTATATATTTTAAAAAGTATGTTATACGTTTAATTGAATTGATTTGATATTGTATCAAAGAATTGTAAAATTTTGCAAAAAAAAAAAAGAAATCAGGCTTTATATACTAAAAACAAACTTTTAATTTATAATTAGATTAATAAACATTAATATATACAAAGAATAATTAAAAAGAATAACTTGAAGTAACTTAATCTTCTCTTTCTATATTTTCAAATAAAATTATTCTAATTGATTTTGACGTTTCTTAAAGTTATTTTTTGCTTTCTTTTTTATCTCCATTAAAGACTTATCATAAACTTTTTTAAAAAGTTGAATTAACTGAATTACGAGTGTTTAATTATTGAAGACGATTAAGTGTGTATATCAATTTGTGTAAAATTATTTAAATTTTATTAATAATTTTGAGTTCAAGTCTTTTAAGTATATAAATTAAATCTTTAAATAAAAATTTTTGTTACTCATTTAATTTGAACACAATTATCTTTGATAAAAGATATCTCTAATCGCTTAAAAAATGTTTAATTATGTATAATTTTTTCATAATATATGTTAAAAAGCAGTTTGCTTATTTATGAGCTTAGCTATTGTCTCAAATATTTATGGAGCGCACCATGTTCCTCATCCTACCAAGTGTTTCATTATGGTTCTTAAACGAATTTAAAAAAATAAAATAAAATTGTGGAGGAAAATACCAAGAATTTAATTTTTAGAAAATTCGAGAAAAGAAAAGTTAAAAAACTGTAGAATATAAACCCTGCTTCTACCTCCTCGAACCATATCTATCTGATATAGTAGAAGACAGTAAAAGCGAGTAAGTTGGTCTTCCCTCTGAATTTCATAATCCAAGCTAATGGAGTTATACACTGCGAATGCGATTCTCCCCTCACCAACACCAAGCTTCTCTATTCCCACACTCCATGCAGCTTCGTTACCTCTCAAAACCTCCGTTCCGTTCCCGCGCTTCAACTTCCGCACCGTACGCAAAATTGAGAGTAAGTACTAAGCAGCCAACGACTTCAGCTGTTGTGAAATTGTACAGCGTAAATTGAGGCATTATAATTTCGATTTATGAAGCAGGAATTAGAGGCTGTGCGACTGTGAGTGAAGGCAGTTCCGCTGAGGTGTTGGAGGAGAGTCGAACGCGTCGAGTATGTGACAAGCTGATTGGGGTGTTCATGGTGGACAAGCCCACCCCAACCGATTGGAGAAGGTTGTTGGCTTTCAGCAGAGAGTGGAACAACCTCAGACCCCACTTTTTTGCTCGCTGCCACGAAAGAGCTGGTGCTGAAGAGGATCCCTCCATGAAGGAGAAGCTGCTCCGCCTTGCAAGGAAACTCAAACAGGTCTCTTTTATTTTCATCTTGCAATTTTATGAATGTTATAGGAATAAGGGTCTTGATTTAAGGCATTAGTTAAGAAATTAAAAGAATTTTTTTATTATTGACAATCATATGGGAATGCATTAAAAATTATAGGAGAGCGTATTTTTACATATCTTAATAAAAACTTTTTACTTTTACTTCCTTAATCAGTGCCTTAAGACTCTTATTAGCATATGCCTAGGAATAAAAGGGCTAGGTGCTTTTGACGCTTTTCTCCTATCAAAATTGGAGGTTCATCTCAGTAATATGTGTTGAAGGGAAACATTTATTATGTGGATTATCGAAGTGAAATTCCAAATTTAATTGGAGAATAAAACTAAAAGTGCATATAGAATTACATCTAAATTTTGTCCTAAATAAAATACTTTCTTACCAAGTCCAAATACTTCAAAATAGTAGTGTGAGTTGGTTTGGTTTCCCTCAAAGTGGTGACTCATGGATCAAATATCTACATAAAAAGGCACCTACGTATAGTGCCCGACGATTGGCCCTTCAGTCCTTGACATACCTATTCTTAAACTTGTATACCAAAGCATAATAGAACATTATATCAATTAGATAAATTATAGTATTTTATTATATCCATGTAATGTTTCTGAGAATTTTGTTTTTAACAAAGTCCAATGAAGTTATGTGATTCATGTAACCAACCTCATTTAGTAGGATTAGGATTAGGCTTTTGCTGTTGTATCAAAACTCTGATAATTTTTAATATTGTGTTTCTCTCTGTGTATGTGCCGGAAGGTATCGTCATCCTGTGTTGAATTTATGTTTCCTACCTTCTTATTGTATTTTTGATGTACAATCTTAGCATGATCTACATTAATTGGAGGATCCGAAACAACAATAGGGATTGAGCTGATCTATTAAGATTGGAATTCTCTTTTGCAGATTGATGAGGATGTGCAGAGACACAATGATCTTCTTGAGGTGGTAAGACAGGATCCGTCAGGAATTAGTGAGATTGTTTCCAAGCGTCGCAAAGATTTTACGGAAGAATTCTTTGTTCACTTTCACACAGTGGCTGAATCCTACTATGACAACAAAGAAAAGCAAAATGGTGGGATGTCATTTTGCAAGCTTTTAGTAGTCTAAGTTGATGTTTCATATAATTTTTTGTATTTAGTGTCCAATTTTTCTGAACTATATCATTTGGTTTTCTTGTATGGTAAATCGTCAAACCTTATTTTGATCAGTTACGAAATTTGTTCCTTCTTTTTCTTTCGATGAGTATAACCATATGGAACTGTATGGAACTTATTAAGTTTATAGTCACATATTAAGTTTATGACCTGTATGGAACTTAAAATATTAAATTTGTAGAAGCAAAAGTACTTTTAAAATTGAAACTTAATTTAAATAAGACCATGATTAGGAGAACATCAGGATATTCTCTAGGTTAGGCTGGGAGGAATTCTCATTGTTAACCAATATCATGCAGGAGATGTCACATGTTAAGAAATGTTTTACTTTCATGGGATAGTTCAAACTTTGATTTTTAATTAGTTTTACATTTTACATCCTATAATGTCTGTTGTTTGTGTGACCAGAATTGGCAAAGATTGGGAATGCATGCTTGGCTGCTGTACAAGCCTATGATGCTGCAACTGAAAGCATTGAAAAGCTACAAGCTGCAGAGTTGAAATTCCAAGATATTATCAGTTCTCCTTCGCTTGATGCTGCCTGCAGGAAGATAGACAATTTGGCTGAAAAAAAAGAACTTGATTCAACATTGGTATTGATGATCACCAAAGCTTGGTCAGCTGCCAAGGAGTCAAACATGATGAAAGATGAGGTAAATTGGCAACACTTGAGAGACCCAACCCAATTGACCTAATTGAAACCTGAGAAACTGAAATTGCATAATTGCAATATTTGAAGGACCAATAGTGCTATTAAGTTTTTTATTTTTTGCAAAGAGAGATCGGAGAGATGACATCTTTTGGTGATATAAGAAATAAATGAGTCATACTTGCATGTTTATGCAAAATTTTGGGGGGAATAGAGAATGGTATAAATCTGGTGTTCACAAACTATTTTTATTTTTCGTTTATCCACTTTTTAGTTGTTAAAATTCTTTCATATGAAATATGATGCTTTAAAATAATTTCACTTGTGTGATATTATTACAGTATATGAGTATCTTGTTGATTGAACATAATCATAGGTTCAATTTGATTTTGTGAATATAACAAATTTACTCATTTCAGATTTATATCCTCATTACCTAGAACTCCTATACGTAATTTTTTATTCACTGTATATAGTATACTTGCTATTCCCTACTATCTTATTTTAGCTTGTAATATGAAACACTTATTTGCAGGTAAAAGATATCCTCTATCATTTATACAAGACTGCAGTGGGAAATCTTCAGAGACTCGTGCCAAAAGAGATTAGAATAGTCAAGTATCTTATTCGAATTGAGGATCCTGAGGAGCAACTATCTGCCCTAAAAGATGCATTTACACCTGGAGAAGAACTTGAAGGAAAGGATGTGGATAACTTGTACACGTATGTATTAGATGCCAGAGCATAAAATAACTTGAAATAGAATTCAGTTGCAATAACTTTTTTCTCAATATCATTTTCAGGACCCCAGAGAAGCTTCACACATGGATAAAAAGTGTGTTGGATGCATATCATTTGAGTAGTGAAGGTACCCTCATTAGGGAAGCAAGGGATCTGTTGAATCCAGAGGTCATCCAAAAATTGGAGGTGCTCAAGAAGGTTGTGGAAAAGAACTTCATGTGAATAGGAGCTTAGGAAACATGCTTAAGGAGGTTTTCCTATTTTGAAAGGCCAAAAGTATACTTGAGGCATGAGATTGTCGATGCCCGCCAAATACAAGCCCTAATTTACAGTGGCATTGCTGCAAGGAAATATCTAGATACTGGTTAGTTTTTGAGGACGTAGAATTCTCTTTTTAACAATTGAGTAAGCAATTTTACTGTTGAATAATAGAATAGGCAAAATAGGAAACAAAATAGACAAACTATCATAATTACAGCATCTTAAGTTAGGTTTATCTTTGTTTTTGGTTACAAATTACAATAGGAGGTTGAAAATTGGGTAGGGAAATGTGTTCTTTGCACGCAGGAGAGGGAATTATTCCATGTTAGACCTGCAGATGAATACAACTTCAACCAAAAGCCTATGCCCTTATTTAGGTTGGGTTGATTGAAGATATAATGTGCATCCCTATTTCAATTTTATATTGTTGTGTTGCTCAAATCACTTTTTTAATTTTAAATTTATTTATATGTCTTCCACGTCTGAGCGAATGATCACTTCATGGAAAAATAATAGGGATTGTTTGCCTTGTTCTTTGAAACCATTTTTTATTTTAAAAAAACATGTTTGACAATGGTTGTTCTTGATTGAAAATTCATAATCTATATTTATACGAGGTTCTTATTATCATCTTGATTATATTATTAAAACTGGCCTACGAATCTGATAGGCATTTTTTGTTTTTCACGAATTGGATTCTGTGTCATGCATGTTCTTTTTTTCTTTGGACTATTACATGTGTATGGTTTTGATTAATTCCTATGTAGTTAAAAATTTTAATTTGCATGAAATAATTAGTTATACTTGGTTCTGTGTTAAATGGGATTGACCGGCATCATGATAATATATATAGCAATGTAATAATTTCTTGGGGAAGTGAGGGAATTTCCGCCTATTTGGATCTGTCTGAGTAGTTTGAGGTCTATAACCAAAACAACAAAGAAATTGCCTTTTCATTTATGTACATCTAAGACGCTTAGCAAACGCATTTCATTGCTCAATTTACAGCACAACTTTTCCTTTTTGTAATTTTATTTTAAAAAATATATATTTTTGTCTTTTACTTATGCTTTTTTTTTTCATGGGTATTGGTATAGTTATATAAAATATAACACATGCAAGTAATTAAAGTCACGTGCTAATTATTTATGATTTTTTAAAAAATTTACATAAGATTTAATAATGAAGTTTAATTAATTATTTAGTTCTTATGTCCACATCAACTTTTTGTTTAGTCTTTTTACGACTATACTTAAAATCTTTAAGTTTTAGTCTCTGTATATTAATATAATTAATTTTTTATATGTTAGTCTTTTCGTTAGTGATTAAATAACTTTATTAGTTTTAAATTATTTAACATTGTCATAAAATTGATATTGGCGCTGCAAAATTATGAAAAGTTTTCTAAATATTCAAGAATTAACTATTTCTTTCTGTGAATTTGTCTTGAGCTGTATTTAGGTATTTAGGTAAATAGCTTAATTGATCAGTCATTTAATAATTTTTTATTAAATGAGATCTTGTTAAGAAGTTTGAGTGTGAAGTTTAGAAATAAACTTAAAAAAAGTTATATTTTATAAATCTAAATAATATCTTCCACTTAAGACTAGGATCACATTGTCCTCAAGACCAAATAAGGTTCCGAAAGTCCCTAAAGACTTAGATCATGTTATTTTAATCTGTTATTATCGTCCTTATGGTGGCGTATTGGTCATTTAATTTATGCACAAACATCATTTAATTATATTTTCTCAATATTTTGCAGGGTTGATCCTTCCCATAGCCACTCGTCCATCATCATGTTTCAGTTCTTAACCACTCGTGTTTTTTTTATTTTGTCAACACAGTTCTTAACACTCTTTTTGGCCCAAATTTTAAATTGAAGTTATCAAGATTAAATATGAGTCGTGCAATCTCTATCAAACAGTTTAGATAATTTACATTTTAAATGCGTATTTTAAATTGAATTTTCAAGATGAAATATGAGTTTTTATCCAATGGTTGTGATTGGTTGATTACGTGAATATGTGAAAAAAAATATCTTCTTTGGAAGAGAAAATGACAACCTCATTTAAATGGGCTAATGGGCCACGAGTGTTAAGGCCTAACTTGGCCCACAACCGTTAATTAGACTTGTCAATGTGATGGTGGAAAACCTGGGCACTTCAACCTAACCTGAATGCAGCTGCACTTCTGAGCGTAAGAAGGCATTTGTTTCAATTTTCAGTCGCATTCAGATTCAGATATAAAATATATGCTTTGAATGGCCTCAATTTCTTCTTCTTGGAGCAATAATACTACTACACCAAGTGCTGCTGATCTGACGAAGCAATTGAGGCTCCATGAAGTCGCCATCGTCGAGCTCAACAACCATCCTTCTTCCAGAGTAACCTTCTTTTCGTTTCTCCTTCAATCTAACTACTTCTAATTATCCATTTCAAACATGAGTGTCTCTCCCTACCAATTTCAAGTTCCAGACATAGGGTTAGGGTTAGGGTTTTTTTTTTATGGTTTCGATATAAATACTAACCATTGAGATAGCTATTACTTCAACTACTCCCAAGGTAGAACTAACAATAAATCATGCCTATAACCTAGCCTGTTACTTGTTCTAAGTGTAGCTAATCCGAAGATTCACTACATGTTTGGATGCCAGTTGGGGAACTGAAATACTTTACACTCAAAGGAACGAATTCTGCGTTCTTCATTTTGTGCATAGAAATTTAGGAATGGGTATTGGAATTTCCCAAAGCTCGTTTTCAACTTTTATCAAACACGATCTAAAACTAGTGACATACCTAGGATTTAATTCTAGTCATTTTTATGGAAAAACATGTTAGTAGGAGAAGTAAAGTGTGATGCAGCGATTTTCTTATTTCAAAGGAGATTATTCTCTGTAGGTTCAGGAATTGCTGCATAAAAGAAGAAAAAAAAAAAGATGCACTGCATTCTACCTATATTTTATTTGTTTTTTAATTTTTTTTCCTTTAGGCTGTGTATCAGAGAAATGGGAACTTATTTTTTCGTACAACAATCCAAACAGCAACTGCAACGGAGCAGAGTAAGAAATCTTTGTCTTTTGATACTGTTCTTCTCACTTCTTTCTAGGAAAGTCTAAAATTCTAAGGTCCTAAAAGTTCTGATAATTATTATCATTTATCTTTTGCAAAACTGTGTTGGGCAGAACAACTTGAGTCAGCCAAAACCAAGCTAAAAAGTCTGAATTCTTCTTCGTAGTCATATGTTAGAAGTCTGATGATTTGGGAGTAATGAAACAGTTGCAATCAGGACATATCTCATTTGGGAACTTCATTTTGTTAAGAGCTGCCATGTGTTGGTAAATATAAATATGTGAAATGCTTTCACTCCAATGATATTGTTTTAGGCTTTGTACAAAATGAACGTTTTGTGAATACATCGAGAAAGTGAATCAATCTTTATGAATTTTGTCTTTGTCGTTAAGCGTGACTCTCTTTATTTCTTCATGTATATACTTTGAATATTGTTGTCACACATGGAAAGAAGTTTGACTCTTCTACAAAATACTCACCAATTTCATAGATCTTCGGTTGGTGACACAATATTACAATCCTAAAAACATCAATGAGCCTCTTAGTCGCATGGTTTGGCAAGTCCTTCATGGAAGGATACAAGGAAAGGATAAATTAATCAATTGTGAAAAGGAGGGCAAGGAGCTAAAAAAAAATAAAGCCACATCTGGGGACAAAATGAACCCCTTATCTCAAGCAAGAACAAAACCTTGCATGACGATGAAGAGTGCACTCTCGGACAAGTGTGTGTTAAACTTTATTTAAATAATTTCAAATGATAAAGATAAGCTATTGAGGTGATAATGGATTATTTTTTTAAAAAAAAGGATCATTTTTTTTTTATAATGGAATTGAAGACTTAGTTCCAATTTTTTTTTATAATGGTTCTATTATATGGGGTCAATGTCCATAAATCATAATCATAGTTTATAACAATATCATGCAACTATTTAACATAATAAGTGAAACCAATCCAGATTATGTAAGATATAAAAAAACTAACTTGTAAAAGCAGATTTTCATCCATTGGAAGTCTAAGGTCATCCTTAATACCACCAGTCTCAATTAGGAGACTGCCTAATATATTCAATGAAAAATATCCTTAATTCACCTTTAAAAAAAATAGTCACACTGTCATACTATCCTACGTTTAAAGACAAGGTAACATACATTGCAAACTAAATCAGGAGAGAATGTGAATAATAAGTTCTTGCAACTATATAAATTTGAATCATATATTTACTAACTGGATACTCATTAACTATTTATCTAGCTGCTTTTATAATTTGGCACTTGTTTGATCTAGCTTATTTTTTTTCAAAAATTTTATCAAGAGAAACTCAATACGGTTCTTCATTTGATGTTATCAAAATTTCAAGTTTTCAGAATTAGTTGAAAGCACTGCTTAAAATAAAAAATAAAAACAATTAAAGAGTTAATTTTGATGAATTACTTTAATGAAAATGCTCCCAGGGGTCATATATTTCTATACATTTCAGAATTTCAAAAATAGATATACTTAAGAAGAGTAAATATAAGTGTAGTTCCCTCCGTACATAATATAAACATTATGCATGAATTTCAAAAAGCTAAAGGCAACCACAGTCAACATATTTTACACTAGTATGGAATTGCTTGAAATGTGTAGTGATGACTCAACTAAAATTATGGCATTTCTTAACACAAGTGTGCATAACAATAGAATGTTTTGACAATTACAGGACTTCATTACATGCATCAACATAAATTATGTGTTTATGAATTTAACGAAAAACGTCAATATAAAATAATTTTAAAAAATTAAATAGAATATTACATTCTATCAAGTAACAAATAAAAAATCTATAAAAAAAATCATATCATTTCTAGCATTTTAATATGACTGTTACAAATAAATAATTAATAACAACCAATTTTTTTGTAGTGTTAGTCTAACAACTATCTATAGTCAAATTTCATTGGATACTAACTAGAGATATTGTCTAACCAAATTTTGACATCAAGAACGAAAATATGGAGAGAAATTTAAGTAGCCTCAAACTTTCTTTAGGAATTAATGTGCTAAGCTTGTGCAACTCTCACTTACCATCAATAGGAACATCACAAACTTGAACATGCATGCAGATCATTCATATGGACGTACAAAACTTTGATGCATATATAGTATTGAATTTTCCAGCCAAGGGTCATACCATTAACTCGAGTGGCCATTACCAAGTTCAAACCCAAAACCTTCTTTGAGATCTTTATGCACGTTCTTTAAAGAACTCCAAAAATTGGAGCCATTTCGTTTCATCATGCCACCAATAGAAAGACCAGGATACTTAACTTTCACTAATGGCACCCAAAGCTTATCAGAAAGATGATAAAGATTCCAAAGCAGTTCCCCTACGCAATTTCCATTCCCCACTTCCACTCCAAATAAACCGACTACCAATGTTATCCAGTTTTTGGGAAATATTTTAAGGAAGTCACTGTACTTGCCTAGTATATGAGGGTATAGATGACAAAACAAAATTCGTCAGAATGATTCTTATTGGTCTATTTAGGATCTTGCCTTTCCAAGAGACTAATCTCCTCTGAATTTTGTCCAACAAATCATCAAAATGTTTCTTATTCACCCGACCATGAGCCATCCCAAAGCCAGGATACCTCCCCAAATCACATGTAAAACGAATATTAGAGATATCAATGAGCTTCCTCAACCTCAATTGCGGCACCTCATGAGAAGAAAGGCTTTAGATTTCAAGTTAACCTAAAGGTCAGATGCTGCACAAAATTGATCAACAAGATTAGTAGAAATGTGCCTTGGAAGGCTTCACTTTAGTGAAGAGAAGCACATCATTAAGTAAAAATAAATGAGAAAGTTTTGGTCCTCTTCTTTGAATATTGGCTCCCAGTAGACCATCATCCTTTTTGTGATTTCCCTTGCAATCTCATAATATTTTCAATAATAACTTTTTATACCTCAATTTCTTAATTAATGGGTTAGGATACTATTTACCATGGCCGTTATATTTATTATCTTAAGGTTAGTATTACCTTTGTTAGTTAGTAATCCATATATTTATCTCTAATAGTTACTTGATCAATTTTTTATTCTAAAATATTTGTCATTTTAATTATACAACAAAAAATTATTATCTTTTTTCAACTTTACCATTCTCCTTTTAAGAAAACACTTATTAACATATACTCTTAATAAAAGGATAATTCATACTTATTATCATTGTGTTTTCCTAATAATTAATCATTTTTCAAGTCTTTGAGCATTACTCTAAAGTGACTATTATTTAAGGATGAAGAGACTCGAGAGTATATTTTCAGTAATGTTTTTATCTCTAGTTGTTGTACAACAGTAACAGTAATGATTGAACTAAAATTTTCATACATTTATTCTAATTTTTACTATTAGGCTGATCCTAATGGATTAACGTTGTATCTCTATTTAACTAGTTTATTATTCCTGCGATGCACGGAAATGTAGTTTTAAAAAATAATCAAATTTTATTTATATAAATAGTTTTATAATAATTAAAAATATTGAAGTATATAACAGAAAAACATAATATACTTTACATTAAATATTCATAAAATAATAATTTGAAAATAGAATTAATAGAGTAGAGGAAAAAGTAATAAAAT
>JAMLFT010010887.1:0-11502 GCA_026544285.1 Pachyrhizus erosus
ACTTTTAAGATAGTTTAATTTTTCTTTATTTCTATGTAGTGATAGTCTTTTCTAATAGTTGATATTAATATTTTTTAAAAAAAATGGAGTCATACTTGCTCTTGTTCAATGGAGGGTATAGATAACCATTATTCTGTCTGTTTTAATTACCTTGACTGTGACAATAAAGCTTTCCACACTCAATCTTTTTATGGTTTAAATACCAATTATTGATTTGAGCTTAAATTTATTGAAAGTTACAGATTTCAAATGAGAATTTGTTTACGGTGACTAAATCTCATATCATATGACAAAATGTTAACGATTTTTTTTAATGTTCTCTTTATTATTGATTAAAAATATTAAAAATAATTACTTTTAATAAGTTTAATTTTTTATTTAATAATTATTTATTTTAATTTAAATTTGAGATTTACAAGAATTAATATTTTTAAATAAATTCAATTAATAAAAAAATAAATTATACAGACAAATGATTTTATTGTAAAACAATTATTAAATGGTATGATTCATTAAATGTTTTAACGATAGCACCTTTTTAGTTTTTAAAAATGTTATAATTTATTTATTTATGATTTTAATTATTTTAATTTAATTCTATCATAGAACATAAATACATCACCTCTATCTCTCTAGGTATATTTTGATTGTGATAATCAGGAAACATATATATATTTTACAGGGGTAAATTATTTGCACCTTTTTTTTTTCTTTCAAAGCATACCCGTGTGTGCATATATATTAGTATTATTTTCATTTTATCCATAAGATAAACTCACTCCATCCCTCACACCTTCTTCACTCTCTTCTTTCTGAAACATGACTCAGCCTTATTTTTCCATTTTATCTATTAGATTAGATGACAGTGGAGGTTGTACATAACTACATATCAGACCAGAAGAAAAACTTATAAATGACTTTATATTTTTTATGCCATATTTATATTTTCTTTTGAAAGGATACCACATTTATATTTTAGTTAGCCAACATTTATACTTGATTCACACATCATTTTACTCTTCGTTTTAATTACTTAGTATTTGTCATTCATAACTAACTTATCTACTAATTTTAATCATACCTTTAATTTGTACAACAAACTAAAATATAATACTAGGGTTTGTTTGTGTTTATTTTATAAGAATATGATTTCTTTTTAATAAAATAAATAATTTTTTATTTTTTTAAGAGACGAATTTCATCTGTTTTTTTAAATAATTAATTATTTTAAAATATTATTTAGTAATTATTTATTTTATATTTAAACAAACTAATTAAAAAACACTTTGGAGATACCCACACAAAGCCAAGTTCAGAAATTGGGCCAGTCAGTTGATTCGGCCCAAAATAATATTGGATATTGCTAAAGCACAATGGGAGAGAAAAGAAGGAGACTGCAAAACACTGGGGATGAGGATGACAATCAAACGCCATTGAAACAACACCCTTCACTGCGCACACTGCCACTGACGACTAAGTGCCATTTATCATAAATTTCCGTTTCCATTTTATCTGTATGCAAATGCCACTATGGCAACGGCGCCGTTAACTCTTCATCTGTGCCGCCTTGGCCGAAACTTATGCAGAACGCTCTTTCTTACTTCCTCCCCCGCTCGTCGGAACACTCGTGACGTCACTCTCCGACGCAAGTTCCGCCGCCGAATCTCCTTCTCCTCCTTCTCCCGGCGCTTTTCCGCCGGGTCCACTTCCCGAGGTACGACAATTTTGTTTTTCACGCATATTTGGCGTCAGAGTGTGTTGGGAACTGAAATTATTTACTTACATGGATTTTGCAGAGGTGGATTATGAATTGGGAGCAGTGGATGAGAAATATGATGTGATTGTAGTTGGAGGAGGGCACGCAGGGTGCGAAGCCGCTCTTGCCTCTGCACGCTTGGGGGCAAGGACTCTTCTTCTTACTCTCAACATTGACCGAATTGCGTGGCAGGTTCGTTACAATTGTTGACTCATTAATCAATGTTATGCTTGTTAATGTTAACAAATCCGTCTATACTGTATATTGAGACTCGGGCTAAAGATTTTTATACTCTCAACTAATTACAAATTATTTTTTATATGATTTTTTCTAAGTAATTATTGCAAACGTCAGTAATTTTTTATATAACTCAATTGGTTGAACAACATGCACGAGTTGTCATTAATTCCCTTATGCTTGAATTCGATTCCTACAAATAAAATAAAAACGTCAGTAATTTTTAATTATATAACAATTGATGATTGGACGAGTGCAAAAACACTTAGTGTATTTGTCCTGCTTTCTAGTTTATTCCTAAAAGCCAATAGTTAGTGACATCAAAACTTTTTTTTTTCTAGGCAAGAAAGAACAAAAGGGGAGGCGGGTCAAATTGTATGAACTTAGACCAGACATGGTCAGGTACAAAATGAACAGAAATAGTAGATTCAGATCAAACTATCATACCAGTGGAAATGAGACACCGTTGTGATCTAAGTCCCATAAAATGAGACACCGTTGGGCTGGCTTTTGTTCAGCCAGTTAAGGGTTGTCCCATGGGCTTGGGGCTTAATTGATACACCTAGTATATTGAGTCTCTGTGGCATTGTTGGGTATGTGTTGTCTTCTGTTGCATGGACTTTGTAATTTGAAAATGCAGTGTCCTTGTGCAAAAGAACAGGATGGAATGGGCGTTTATTCTATTTTTATTTATTTTTTGTTTGAAAGAAAGCTGTGTTTGCAACTTCTCCTGCCTTTGCTTGCGGTGCATATGCCCCCCCCCACCTTTTGATTTGGTCAAGCACACAATGTTATTGTTGATGCATGGATCAATCCTGAAATATGTAGATTTTCTAATCAAGATGGGTTTGGTACAGCCTTGCAATCCAGCTGTTGGTGGGCCTGCAAAGTCCCAACTTGTTCATGAAGTGGATGCTCTGGGTGGTGAAATAGGGAAGATTGCTGATAGGTAATTTTAAGGAATCATATGTCTTCACTTGTAGTTTTTTTGCAACTTGATTCTCCTAGATTTTGTGGATACAGTTTGGTATGATCATTAAATTTTAACTGATAATTCAAAATTATTCTTTCAAACAAGTTATTATTAAAGTTTGCTTTGCCATTGTAGGTTATAATAATAGTCAATAGGAAAAGATTTGAAGTTAAGAGAAAAGTTGCAATAATGACACTTCTGGACAGTTGCAGGGTGTTCTTACATTTATGGATTGAAATTCATATGAGGGTGAACCAAGAGCCTTGAAATCTTAATTGCTAATAAAAGGTCAATAAAAACAGAAGTGAGATACTGAGTTTGAATTTGATATGATCTTCTATTGTGGCACTGGACACTGTTTCAAGGATAGTAAATCAAAGATGAAGAATAGGGGATAAGTTGATAGACAGTTGTCATCCTGCTCAAACCTGTCAAATTAGCTTTGATTTTGCTAAGGTTTACTTCCATTTTAAAACAGAAAAATGGTTAAGATTTATTAATTGATAATTGTTTTTTTCCTATTATGTTTGAAGATGAAAAATATAAAATATACTGGTAAACAGCCATCCAAGACAAACTAGTCCGTTGTCTCTGGTTCAAGTAAGATTCACTACTTGGGTAAAATAGAAAAGATAACACGTACCCATTCATGTTCTAATGATGTGCCATCATTTAACAAAATCCTTAATTGATAGAGGCATATTTAAGGTTTGACAATTTATGCAAATTAACTTTGTAGTTTCTGATAAACAACACTTGTATGCCCCTTGTTTGGATAAAAAACTGGTCGCCTCTAACCAACCACACTTAAATTTCACAATATGCCTATAATAAAGTAAGTAGCAACTCATAAAGTAAATTTAATTATTTTAATAAAAGTTTATTGTAAATAAAAAGTTGGTGATGGTGCAATCATTCAATTTACTTAGTTGACACCGGATGCTCAGATCATGCTTTAGCCTCAGGTTCCTAAAGAAGGTCACTTTTTGAATCATTATGTCATTATAGTAATCTAGTCAGACCCAAGAATTCACAACTCACTAGATTGTCTTTCAGTGTTCACCATATAAAACTTAATAAATGTCATTCTTTTTTAATTTTTTTCACTACCAAATAGTGCACCTTTTAATATCACTATGTTAGATATTTACTTTTGCTTTTGCTGTATGCTATCTTCCTGAGATTCTTGAGTGATGTATTTACAATGAACGACTTTTTGGATATAATCTGGTACGAAGAGCAGTTTTTTGGGTTTTTGTGGCTCAAATACATATTTCTACCTGTGTTCAGATGTTACTTACAGAAGCGTGTACTCAATGTCTCAAGAGGTCCTGCAGTTCGTGCATTACGTGCTCAGACTGATAAAAGGGAGTATGCCTTGCAAATGAAAAATGTAGTAGAAAGGCAAGTTAATATCCATGATATTTTTCCTTTTCTCATTTGCATTATCTATTTTTTTTATACTTAGCTTTTGCAAGGACTCTCACATGCAATAACCAAATGATTATTTTGTAGTAGTATTTTTTCTTGGAGTCTTGCCAATTCTCATAATTTTAGAAGCTATGACAAAAACACAACAATAATGGTACAGGACATATTTAGATTGGTTCCATATGATGAAGTTAGCCAAGTTAACAGTCAGCAAGAATAGAGTTATGATTTACGTATAGCTGGTAGGCTAAAACAAATATTTGGTATGAAGTTATTTTTTAAAACCCTAATGTTACAAAAAAGACCAGGGTGTGATTGTCCTCAATCCTTGACAAGTTCTGCCAGTGGAGTCATTTTTCCTGATATGTATTTCCCTTGCCATGTAAATGGCCAATCTAGTACTACTGGTACAAGTCCAAGCCCCTAAATAAACGACTAATAACCTAATAGTCCTGATATCTTAACATATAACAAACATCGCCTTCTAACTTAGAAGTTTGTAACAAGTAGCAAGGCTGTTGGGGGAAGGGTAGCAATTTGAACTCTAGGTCCCTGATCTCTCAAAAACTATTTTGGCCCTATGTGATCTTTTTTCACATGTTATATGCATTTGTCTTGTTTGTTACTTCCCATCATGTTTTGTTTGAACTTTATTGTTTGCAGTACTCCAAACCTTTCTATTCGAGAGGCTATGGTCACAGATATTTTATTAGGGAAGAATGATAATGTGGAAGGTGTTTCTACATTTTTTGGAATGGAATTCTATGCTCCGTCTGTTATTCTCACCACAGGAACTTTTATGAGTGGTAAAATTTGGGTTGGTAGAGCTTCTATGCCGGCAGGAAGAGCTGGTGAGTCTGCTTCACTTGGATTAACAGAAAACTTACAACGACTTGGTTTTGAAACTGATCGGTTGAAAACTGGAACCCCTGCCCGAGTAGACATTCGCACTGTAAATTTCTCGGGATTAGAACCACAACATGGAGATAAAGAGGTTTGTCCATTTAAACCTATAAGTAGGTTGATTAGATCCTATTTTTGCTAAAATCAGGCTTTTGGTTTGTATTTTGTAAACGTTTGTCTGGACTGATTCCAAGTGTCACTTCTGATTATGTCACTCTGTTAGTAATCTTGATACAACTTAAAGGGCTTAGTAATTTGCTACTTGGAGAATTATGTCTACCAGCCATCAGTTGGGCAAGGTCCAAGACGCTTCTTGAATTAATTATCCAATTGCCTTGGTTGATGATAATATTTAGCATAGATAGCTATGCAACAATTTTAGTGCTGATAGTTCAATCAATTTTTGACATGATACATAAAAATAGATTTTTAATTTTCCTCCAATGCTGAATGGTAATGATAACGATAATGCTGAGTTGCTAACTGCTCATAATCTGTAATTAAAACATTTACTCTAACAAAAAGATAGTGTTTCCCCAGTGTATCTTCATAATTGGCAGGTCAGCTGGTTTAGTTTTGATCCTGAGGTCCATATTGAAAAAGAGCAGATGTGCTGCTACCTAACTCGTACTACAAGTACAACTCATCAGATTATACGAGATAACTTACATGAGACTCCCACTTATGGAGGATGGGTAGAAGCCAAAGGACCTAGATACTGTCCTTCAATAGAAGATAAGGTGTGTTTCAAAAAAAGCTAACTTGGTTTTGTTCATACCAGTTTAATATTTATAGTTGAAGTTATTAATTCATTCCATAGTCAGATCCAACCTGAACCATTTAGAAATAGGGGTCTGAAACATCAGATCAACTATATTGGAATCATTTGTATTATTTTCTGATGTGATACATTGTTCACTTTTAGATTGTAAGATTCCAAGATAAAGAATCTCATCAAATATTTCTTGAACCTGAGGGTCGAAATGTGCCTGAGCTCTATGTGCAGGTAAGTTGACATCTAATACACACTTTTCTGTAATCTGAATGAAACTTGACATTTCATTTGCAAGCCAGGGAGTGGGGTTGGGCGTGTGGGTGTTTGAATATGATGATGTGATGAAGATTCATTAAATATGATGATGTGATGAAGATTCATTAAATATGATGATGTGATGAAGATTCATTAATTAAATTAATAAACTGAAACAGTTGTTTTAGATACAATGATGCGGGTATTTGAATACAATGATGTGATGAAGATTCATAAAATAAAATAAATTAACAAACTGATACAGTTGTTTTTGAAAAAATATTAGTCACAAAGTTGTCAATAACAAATATTTGCACCTATTAAGAGAGTGATGCATGGAGTTTAGAACTGTAGCTACACGTGAAGTTTGATCAAGATCCAAATTTTGTCATGTCCTTTCGTTTTTGGTAATCAGAGAATTCATTAAGATAGAAGCGAAAGGTAAAGATGCAAGATAAGAAATACTCATAAGTGAAAGAAATTAAGACAAAAATTAGGAAATAAAAACAACTAAGAACAAGAAACAAGCCACACATCATGTCAATCTCTCTGTAAGTCAACAAAGACAACCCCCTAAAAAGACCATAAGCAAAGTGCCAAAAAAAGAACCTACTCAATCCTAAATGAATTCTAGAGACAACTAATTAACAGTAAAGATTCTAGTTGTTCTTTTCCAACATGTTCATTTGAGGGGGACAAATATTGGGGAGTTTTACACTAATAGGTTTGGAGATACAAGTGAATTTAACACCACACTCAACCAAAAACTTTAAGGCATTAAATTTATGGGTTTTCCTCACTTATATATTGCTTACTTGCCCATTCTTATCCAATATGGGAATTCACCTTCACACTTGTACTCTAACAATGTCTCCCTCAAGTGTAAGTTTCTTCCACATCGTAGCTCTCCCTCAAGCTTTTAATTAACGAGTATATGATGATGGTGCCTCTAGAGCTTAATGCTCTAGTACCTTGCACAACTGCCTCTGCCGTTTCATGGCCATAAGACACATCGCCTGACCACCATTATGGACCCATCGCCAAGAAGACTTTCAATACAAGGGATCTCTATGCCCATGCTAGGATCCATTTCCAATTCCATTATACTTGTCTGAGTTAGTCACCTGGTTGAACTATCGATTTCAACATCAATTGTTGATCAACAAAGGAGGACAAACACACCAGGGAGATCTACACCAATGAGTTACAAACATATTATATTTGACACCACCTTTAACCCAAAATCTTAAAACATTAAATTTGTGGGTCTGCTTGACTTATATATTGCTTAAATTACTCATTCTTATCTAACGTGAGATTTCACCTTCACACTAGTACTCTAACAATCTTTCCCTCAAGTATGAATCTCTTCCACATTGAAATTTCCCCTCAAACGGAAGTCATTTTTAATCTACCAGTATCCAATGATGGCGCCTCTAGAGCCTTAGTGCTCTAGTACCCTGCATAGCCGTTATTGCCTCCACTGTTTCATGGCCATGGGACATGTCGCCTAGTCTCCATGTATGGACCTACTGTCAAGAAGACTTTCAATACAAGAGATCCCCATGTCCATGTCTGGATCCATCATCAATTCATTTTACTCGTCTGAGATGGTCATCAAGTTGAACCATTGACTTTGATACCAACTATTGGGAAACCGAGGGCCTCAGACTGGGAAGATTTACACCAACAAGTTAGAAGTACACCACACTCAACCTAAAATCTTAAGGCGTTAAGTTTGTAGATTTTTGTCACTTATATATTGCTCAAGTTGTCCATTCCAATCTAACATGGGACTTCACCTTCACATTTGTAGTTCAACACAATCCAATACACCAAAGAACCTCAAATTAAGAATAATACCATATGAATTTAGAGGGGGATTTAAGATGGAGTTGATAAGAGAGTAGACAAGTGGAAAATATATTTTAGAGAAAATTAATAATGAAAGTGGTTTCTTATTCAGTTCTATGCAGTAAGTAAAATATCCATGTAGACTATTAATGGACTAAGTGGGGACTATTTTCTGTAGTAGGAGTGAATGAGGGCAACTGCCTAAATATTAATTCCTAAGAGTATTAAATGCAATTTACCATGTGATACATGAGTTTCATTCTATTCTAACAATGCCAAAGCCATTTAGCACCTCTGCTGGAGCCAAATCCTCTAAAATTAAGGCATTGGAACTACTGCAGATCCTTTGTTTAACATTAATAAACTGTTACGCTTAGATATTTTGAAGCACAACCAACTTTATGACACAACATATAAACAAGAAAGAGATGAAAAGTTGTGTTTTGTTGTCTTGCCTGATGGACAAGGATGTAATGGGTTGAGTTGAAGCAGGTTGATGGAAGAAAGATAGCATTGAACAAGTTAATATCAATTTGTATTTGAAGCTCAACGATTGGTCAATTTAGAGTCACAGGATTTATATAAAAAAGAAATCCCACCTCTCTTTTGTTACTATTTTTCAGTTGGGGAATTTTTTTTTTTTTGGAGGGAGTGGGCGACAGTGCTAATGGCTTGTCTAACCTCCTTTTTATCTTGAGAGGATGTCTTGTCCTCTAGCTTTATTCTCTTTTTTGTTCTTGATGTAGTAGCGAGCTGAACCATAAAATTCGACTTACAAAAGATTGAAATGTATTTGGTTAACACCTTGTATCTTATAGGGATTCTCGACTGGTTTGCCAGAGAGGCTACAATTACCTATGCTGAGAACTTTGCCTGGACTTGAGAACTGTTCAATGTTGAGGCCTGCATATGCTGTGGAATATGATTATTTACCAGCTCATCAATGTGATAGGTCTCTAATGACAAAGAAAATACAAGGATTGTTCTTCTCTGGTCAGATAAATGGAACTACAGGCTATGAAGAAGCTGCAGCACAGGTATTATTTTAAAGTACATTTGTATTTTTAAATCTAATACTTTGTTGTTCTGGTTGATGCTGTGACTTTCTAGTTGTATCATGGAGTGTTGACTACTTGACTCTTGGTTTATTCGGGTTTCCTGCTAATCTAGCAAGCTTTTGTCTCTCCATTTACTTTTCCTTTAGGGCATTATTTCCGGTATCAACGCTGCTAGACATGCAGACGGTAAGCCACTAATTGTTCTTGAGAGGGAGAGCAGTTATATTGGAACATTAATTGATGATCTAGTAACCAAGGACCTGCGAGAGCCTTACCGCATGTTAACCAGGTAAGCTAACCAAGATAACATTTCTGCTCATAGATGCATATACGTTGCTTCATTCTGTCTTTCCTTTCTCGACATTTAAATTGAAATTTGTCTTCCTCATGTTAGCCGCTCAGAGCATCGGTTACTCTTAAGATCTGACAATGCTGATAGCCGTCTCACACCTTTGGGTCGTGAAATTGGGATGATAGATGATAGACGCTGGAAACTGTACCAGGATAAGCAGGCTCAGATTTCTGAGGAAAAGAAGCGATTGAAAAGTGTCAGGATTTCAGGTTTGTTTGTCTACTGTGCTTGTGTGACAACTCATTGTTGGGAGCTTGTTTCTTTAAAAAGGACTGATAGAAAGTTTATCCTTTTGGGGAAAACAAGATGGCAATATCTGCACATAATAACAAGGCCTTTTAAACATTGATACTTCTCAAGTCAAATAAAATTGTTGGCCTCGTTTTGTTGTTAATATGATTATTTTAAAAATAATTTTTAACAATTGACACGAGAGGATGATTGCCTGTTATATAAACTTATCCTAACTTCCCTCCACCCCCTTTGTTTTCCCTATAACTTCTAGCTAACAAAAAGTAATGCCCATGATAGAATAATATTGTATTAATAGCAGATAGTGGGTGTTGTAAAATCGGGAGCTTTAAATCTTCAGTCTTCTGCATTCTATATGGTCACAAAATATGTTACGCTTTACAATGTAAACTACTGTTTGATATAGTCTGGTAGAATATTCACGCTAGTGTTAAATAAAAGTCTAAATTATTTGCAATTACTATTATCCATTATCTTGCCAAAAAAGTGCTTTTTTTATATAGTAGGAGTCCATTATTATATTTATACTAATCTTCCACCGTTGTATTCTTCCTTTCAAATACATATACTGCTGTAGATTATGTACAAATTTTATTTGACTTATCAATTATTGCTGCTCTCTATTTTCTCATCAGGAGGGGATTTGGCTGCTGAAGTCAGTAATTTGTCTGGTCAGCCAGTGAAGGACTTTTCAACATTAGAAAGTCTTCTTAAGAAACCACACATACAATATGAAATTCTTGACAAGCATGGTTTCGGGGACAAAAGCTTATCAAGAATGGAGAAAGAATGTGTTGAGATTGATATAAAGTACGAAGGTTTCATCTTGCGTCAGCAAAGCCAACTTCAGCAGGTATTTGTTACACTTTATGAGAAAAAGTGAATGCTTTTTTGCTCTGCGTTGACATTGCAATCCTAAATTATTTTAACTTTTACTCGTTTTAGAATTTCAGCTGTGTATTTAATGTCAAATCTTTTTGTTTGTGATGGATTTACTTATAGCTGGTTGCTCAACAACATAGACCACTTCCCAAAGACTTGGATTACTATTCAATGACAACGTTGTCTCTTGAAGCTCGCGAAAAGCTTTCCAAGGTTTGTAAGTTATACGTTATTAGATTAGATATTTGGTTCATTGCAAGTAGAGATGGTACAAACCGAAATTCTTCATCCGTGGATCCCCAAGTTCACCGTACAAATTTAGTAATAATGGAAAAAAATAATAATAAGATATCATGGGAATAAAATATTTGTATCAAGCATGATTGGATTAAAATTGAAAATGTTGTACACACATTCCAATGCAGATTTAACGAATAAAAGCAAAATGAAAGTAAAAACAATGGTTTAAATCTTCTGGCAAAATTATTTTTGTCTTAAAAGTACTTTTCTGCCTGAAAACCAAACACGCAGCAACTCTTTAAGCACTGGTCAATCAAAATATTACTACTGATATTGAATTCATAAAATGACCCCCCTTCCCCCAAAAAAGCATCTATGGCAGAGAAACTGATAAGATTTAATATTATTGCACCATCAAATTATAGTTAGGGTCTTGTTAACATGTGATTCAGGAGAATTTATTTTTTTATTACATCAAGGAAAATTTAGTACACTACTAAATACTTTTAATACTTAAAAAGTTAAGGATTAAAT
>JAMLFT010010888.1:0-11502 GCA_026544285.1 Pachyrhizus erosus
CTTATTAATTAACGTAATTTATTTTACTATCTTATTTTATTTTTTCTATAATTATTTATAAAAGATTATTCAAACAAAACCTTTGTGTAAAAAAGTAAATATAAGAATGTGCATCTAAATCAAAATGTAATATATGCATATTGAATGTGATTATAATCACAGCAATATTTTATTTTTTAATTTCAATTAAAAAAATTAATGAGATATACATAAAATTTAGTCAATAAAAATAATATATTTAAGAAAGTATTATTATCATATTTTTTAATATTAAATTCATTATTTTGTATCATTCACTAATATAAAATAGAAATTTAACAATAAATTTTTACATTAATTATTAAATAATTGATGTGAAAAAATGTTATAATAATTTTATAAATAAGTAAAATATTTTACATTGATTATAATTTAACCGATGTGAAAATAGATTTTACATCAATTATTTATATAATCAATGTAAAAAGAATATACTACTGTGGTTATTTTTTTAGTTGATGTAAAAAGTTGTGACTCGTGCATCTCCTTATCTCGCTCCCACTTCACTTTACACTTCACTCTAAACCTCTAGAGAACTCATTTGAGGTCCCCTCTCTCTCATCTCCTATGGATGAATTGTGGTTGTGCGTGTTGGTGTTGTGGTCATGCATTAAGAATCGTGGGTTCTTGCGACAGTGGCTTAGTTGGTTTCTCTTCTTCACATTAAGTTGGAGATGGAACAGAGGATGTGGCAAAGGTGGTGGTCAGTGGTGCAGAAAAGCTCTAAGTTAAGGGCCTAGGAAGAGAGAATAGTGGGGATGGAGGTCTAGGCTAGGGTGTGCAGTGAAAGATGATGGAGGTCATCTCTTTGTAGATGTATCTATTTTTTTTTTTTTTTAATATTTGAATTACAACTTTCTACAATGATTGTTGTAGTAACCGTTGTAATCCCGCATTTTACAATAGTGAGATCTACTTCGGTTCTAGACCCACCTCCCCCACTGGTGATTATATTGCTAGCAATATGCTATGTAAGCTTTTAAAATATTGTCATTAAATTACTTATTAAGATTATATTTAATATCTTATTATACAAAGTAAGTAAAAAATTAATAAAAGATATGAGGAAAGTTTAGTATTATTTATGTTAACAAAATCTTTTATTATTTAACTATTTATAGTTGTAAACTTTTAAATATTTCGTGCCATTATGCTTTTAGGGATGCCGCTACTATACTATAATAAATAGGGTTTTTGTTTTTATCTTCTTCATATATTCCCTTGTGACTATATCATCACGTCATGGACTTTACGCAATCAACAAAGCATAATATTTGAATAGGGTAAAGAGATGGTATTTGACACTTTGACAGGTAGTCTGGTACTCAAATATTTGTTTGGTTGATTATAAATTATCACAATCAATCAGTTAGCTAAATTAAGTGGTGCGGCATTTTTCCAACAACTATAGTTGACAATGTTTGAACGAAGAAAGTTGCTGGAGCATAGTGTGGAAGAATAATTACACTCCAGCCGGCATATCTTTGAATGAGATTATTTTAAACGCAGTTATATTTGACACGGAAGCATCACTTGTATTTTTACTTTTTTTTCCACAAATGTGGTAGAATTGAGTGACATCTTTTGATATCACCGGATAGGACATTGATGACATATTAGAGCTGTTAATAAAGACTCATATAAAGAAATATTGTACATGTTTAAATTGCAAATAATTCTTGTAGCTGTTCAATTAGTCCGTTAGGAGATTTTCTTTTTAAGAAGAGTTCCACACCAAGTAGGAAAAGTAACGTCAGAAAAATTCAAACTCACTCGTGAGAGAGATGATTTTGTAAAGTATGTTTTTGGATGTACTCTGTGAAATTCATTTTAGATCAACCTGATTTTAAATAAATATGAAATTAAAGTAATGTGATTTTAATTTATTTGAATGATAAAAATCCTCGTGCAAAGCTAGAACTGAAGAAACAAACTAGTCATTCACACCTATATGGTGCCGGTGCGTGACACGATAATGATAAAAGATTCATATACTTTCTTCCCCACTTTAAGTAAAGTAAGTAAATTAATTATTGCTTTATGGAAAGAAAGGAATTAGATTCACGCGAGGTACCTTGTTCAGTCTTCTTTTAATTCTTCCGTTAAGACTATGAAGTAATTTCAGTTGAAAAAGAATCTCCGGCACAAGCTATATCCCTTTCGCCAATCTCCGTGTTCTCGTGGAAAACCTTCCCATATACAAATTTTCGATAACGTTGGTGATAAGTATGAACATATTCAATTCTATTCATCATTCTTAAGTGTTGTAATAGAAAAACCTTAAACCAATCGCTTTAATGATTTTGAAGATAAAATGATCGAAAGGATACAAATCATTTTGAATTCGTTACTAGGGCACATGGCGTGGACGTGGTCAAGAGATAGTTCGTTATAAATTATTGTTGAGGAGGGGATACAAAAAGTTGTTAAGAATTTTTAAAATATTATTAAATCATTTACAAGAAGAGTAAATGATTATTTTCAGAAATGAAGTAGAGATATAACATTGATTTAAAATACTTAGAGGGTGTGAAAATTTGTATAGAAATAATTAAATATTAAAATCCATCCTTCTCGATTAGGAAACAATTCACATGATTTTTAGTAAGTTGAGTGCAACATAAAATGTTAGTAGTATAAAAATCACAAGAACTCTGATGGTGGTCACTTTTAAGGACATCCACGTTGAAGTCAATAAGAGAAGATATGAGTGAGAAAATGAGAATTAGATTCACATATAAGAGGTATGGTTGCCTTATATAGTGATAGAATTAGTAGGAAAAAGTGTCAGGCCATTATATTGTACGTCGTCTGTGTGACATTTTGTTAGTAATGTGAAACATGTGATGAGGTGCAAGTTGGCCAATTAACTTGGAAAGGTCAACAAAGAGAAGTTAGTCCTTAAATGGGGTGATTATAAGAATGACCTCGAAGTCTAAAGCTAAATGGATTATTGACAAAGCAAAGTCGAAGGGATAACATCGACGTTTTGCCTTATAGTATTGGCCTATAAGATGGAGGAAGGGAAAAGGCTTCTAATTCGAAGGTCGATTTAGAATATTTCTTAAGGTAGTATCATTTCATAGTGAGATCATGTTGACTTAATGCTTTAAAAGAAATAAAACGTTGTAATGGTTGGCAAACAAATCCACGTTCCTTGATCTTCAATCTAACATTATGTTGGACACATGTCACATCATAAATGGCAAACACTTTGACTATTGTTGATAGCTACTTGAGGCTCGAAACATTTACAATGATTTTGAATTAAAAAACCTTTCTACATGAAAAAAAAATTGATTTCTTTTATTTTCTTCACACTTTTTCATTGGCAAGTTCAAATGATTTTTGGCAAGCTCACATAGTTTTCAAGTACGATTTCTAGTGATTACAAGCAACTTTCATCATTCAAATCTTGAATGTGATTCCTCTAGTCCATTTTTACCCTTTTTATTGTTTATATTCTTCTTTTTTTTGTTGTTTTTAAGTTAAGGTGCTTCACTAGAAAACCACTATTGTGATGCAAAATTCCAAGCGAGGTAGTTAGGGCCATGACTTTGCAAATGTCAATTACATGCAACCACGACCTAAGCTCAAAAGCCTAACTATCTTAATGAATGAAGATCCTTAGCCACTCAACAAAGGCCTTTAGTCGAGGTGGTAAATATGGTTTTGCCCATACACATTCAAAAGGTTTTGGGCCCTACAGACTAAAAAAGATGCTTTCAAGGATTCTCCCAATTATACTAGGATGGAAATGATGTATAGAGATAGCAACAAGATGGGACACGATGGGAACAACTATGTCATTCCCCATCTTTGTACCCATTCCTCAATTTGATACCTATCTTCGATATTTGATAAAGACAAATTTTTTTACCAATCCTCATCTTCATTTAGAATCGAGTATCCATACCCGCCTACTAAAATTATATTGATTTATAAAAATATGTTTATATATAGTTTTACTAATTTTAAATCTAAAACTAATTTTAGATACCATTAAATTGAATAAGTCATAAAAATATAATTATTTATAACATAAATATAACTCATTATAATAAGATAAATAAATAAATAATAAAAAATATAACAATTTAGTTTTTAGGTAGGAGTATGAGTATAAGTATGAGATAGGTAGTTACATATACATCCTCATCATCATCCTTGTTTTGAAAAGTTAGGTAATACTCATATCCATACATACCCAATCAAAGTTGATATTTCTCATCAAAATCAAGACAGGTGCAAGCAAGTACCTACAAGTATAGGGATGGATTCTTGACATTTTTAATGATGTAAGGAGAAATCTAACTCATGGGACTTGACCTCGAAGGTCATTGACTGGTCTAGGGTGAGTCAAGCAAGCTGGTAGGAGAAGTTGAAATACCCAAGGAATGAGTACAATACATATAAACTTAGCTCAAGGTGTCCAACAAGGACTTGGCCTACAACAATGCTTAGAGGTTGCCAAAGCTACTCAAGTGTATACTCAATACATAAAGTCTCAATTCTTAAGTAATAATATAATATTGTGAGGAAAATCAAGTAGGCTAGTGAAGAAGATTAAAATATTGAATGATTAAATATGAAATATTTAAGATGGCTTAAAGTAATTGGCACAATGCAAATTGAGAAATTTTGTGGATGTAGTAAGGAAGACATTGATATATCCAAAATACATAGAATCTTTGTCGTTGAGTTACATTAATGATGAATTATTTGGTGTTTTAGATAAGGACGTGGGAAAAAGGTGTAATAGAGGTAGACTAGTCTCTAAAGAGTGTCATATTTCCCTTGAATCCTAAGGATCTTAAGTGCCCAAATAAATAATTTTGCTTGATCAAAATCTCTATGATTCATTTAAGCGCAACCCTACTAAAATGCTCATTTAGCCTCTACCCTTGCTTAAATGAAACTACTTATGTTTGCTTAAGCGAGACTGTCCTAGAAAATTTCATTTGTCTCTAACCTTGTTTAAGAGAGGTCATTTAAGCTTACTTAAGTGAGTCTTTATGACTGACACACATAGAGCCAGAGTTGAAGGCCAATAGATATTGAAAGAAAACCTATAACACATATAAGGAATTTCAAGTCTTTGCACTGGAAAGTCTAGGGTAAAAGAGAGTTGGTGGCGACTCCATGCTTGTAGATTCTTTTTCAATAATTTCTTCATTAGAGGCGTCCTTCCCCTTTGCTATGAGTAGCTAAGTTCATCCTTAATTGGAGTTTAATGTAATTTTTTTCAATTTTATGTAATTACTCTTTTGTCATTCAATAAAGGATTATTATTGTTCCATTATATGTTTAATTGAATACAATTATATGATTGCATGAAAGGCCGATTTAATGAAGTTAAACCTTAATGATTTCATCTATATGTGACAACTCGTTTTCCTTTCTTGCAATTTAATTCTCTTGCTTTATTTATATTTTCATTTTTAAACTCATTTTCGTAGTCTACTTTAATTCTCATAAATACCTAAGCATTTAACGAATCCCTGCAGAAATGATACTTTACTTACACTTTATTATTTGTATGAATTGATAAACTTGCCAAAATCTTGACGTATGGTACCAAAAATTGTTAGCAAGCTTTGCTTTTGTAATATCTTTCCTACCAAGTTAACTTGACAAAGGATAAAGGTACCAACCTCAAATTCCCAAGGTAAAACTTTGGAGTTATGACGAGCTACAATTTTTTGCTTAAGGGCGGATTCCCTAATAACGACAACTTTTTATTTGGCTTTTATTGAGGTCTAACTCTTCCTTGATGTTATTGCTATATGGCTTAAGGATTCTCTAGATAAATAATTATGATTCCTTGTTAAATTAGATTTAAAGGTCACAACTTTCAATAAATCTAACTAGGCTGCCCATTCAAATTCTAGTAGATTCTTCAATAGTTGTTGGCATAAGTACGTTTTTGCTCAATGATAAATGACTAAAATTTGCTTTTAGTATCTGATAATTTTTTTGAAGATTTTGATCTTTGATAAATTTAAAATTTTGTTTTTAATTCATATGTATTAATAAAAAAAATTAAAATATTAAGATTTTATTAGAATGAAACTTATCAGACATGTCAATTTATAGATAGTTTAGATCTTAACAATAATTACTAATAACGATATTAAAAATAATATTTTAAATTTATTAAGGACCAAAAATTTTAAAAAATTTATCAAAGACCAAAAATATATTTAATTCATAATCTTTTTTCATTTGTAGCACTTCTTTGATTTCTTGAAGTCTAAGACACAATAAACCGTATCTAGGTATTTCTTTGAGGTAAAATACATGACCCGTACATCTACTTCTAATAACATTCAATGGTTGTTGTAATTTTTTAGGATCTACATCAAATGGTGATGGCTTCAATCTCTCTATATTATATCATTAAATGTGTTATTCAAATTGTCCATGATCCTATTTTTTATAAGAAGATTAAAATATTAAACTTGGTTGTCATTTTGTTAGAAAAAAAAACTTTAATCTAACACTTTACACCTTCTTCCAATTCCTTTTTTAGCTCAACTAGCAAATCTCCAAACCATGGCATTTCCTCTTTGTCATCTTCTATTCCTTAACTGTTAATGTAATTATGAGAATTTGTTATTAAATATTAATATAGTTAGTTAGAGGATGAGAACTTAGTTATACTTGTTAGTTACATACTTATAGTTTATTATGAAAATAAATTATAATAATATTTCTTATATTTTATACGAATTATACTTAAAATTACTATTTTTATTATTCTTAAACCAATTCCCTTTAACATTTAAAAACATTATATTTATACTTCTTTATATATATATAGCACTAACCTCTCTTAATATTTAAAAAATATTATATTAATATTTTTTTATATATTATATTAAACCGTTACAAGAAATGTTACTAAAATAATTTAAAAAATAAAAAATATTTATGTAATTTAAAAAATTTCAAAAAATAATACTATAACTCATTATTATTTCCATAATCAACACTCAACAGTATTTATACAAAGGATGAAAGTAGAGATATGAAGATAACTATCAACCACTAAGTAACCGTGTAATTAAAGTATAACAAAATTTTCAATAACGAACTAACTAACTGAATCTACATTCAGTAAAAACCATTACCGCTAGTATTACTTCGGAGTTTGGGTGCATATTTTTAATGTGAGTAACTTCCTTTCTATACTTTGATTAATTTGCCTTGTTATCTACTTCAAAGTAATTTGTAGACAATCCTTATCTAGATAGTTAAAGATCACATGCTCCTTATTCTTTGAAAACAATCTATAGATTTTTAATAATCATATTTCATTTTTAATAAAAAAATTATTTTATTTTATTTTTAGTTTTTTATTTTAAACTATGTACAACTTTAGACTACTGTTTTTTTAACCAATTAAGTCTCTTTAATATTAAAATTAAGCAAATTTGATCTTTCACCTATTTTTTCTACTTAAAATTCACAAAAAATAGTATTTCTATATTAAAATTTTGGAAATTTATATATAATGAATAGGGATATAAAATAATTCTAAAAGTTTATAAGTTCAAATTTTTTATAAAAATTAAATAAAATTGAAGAGGAGAAATTTAAATGTTTTAAAATTTTTGGGTAAATATTGATATTTTGGTGGGTGAGTTTCAAGTAAAAACGATATAAGTCTGTGACCACTTTCACTTTCTCTAAATCTCGACTTTGTAAAGACGATAAATTCGAATATATTAACTCAAATATAGATTACTACGATTATTGGTTTGTGGGAAGTAGCTTTAATTCCTACATGGACACGCTTAGATATTGTTCTCTAATTTAATCCTTAGAATAACTAAATATTGTTCTCTAATTTAATCCTTAGAATAACTAAATATTCTTTCTTGCTCCACACGGAGAGCAGCATGATGCTACAGGAACCTCTTGTGACTGTGTTGTTCTATAAAAGGACATTTGGGTCTCTCAACCTTTGAAGCAACAAACCAACAACACAATTAGCAACTACATTGATAAAATCTGTTGAAACATCTCCAAAAATTTAACATCTATGGCACCTCCTACAGCAGACCTCAGGAAGATTGGTGCAGAAGCCTTTGCTCTCATAGACAAGTTCTATGGTCCAGCAAGAATGAGCAGTGGCAATGATGCATTTCATGGGCGACGAGGAGAACGTTGTTGGGTGGTTTATAATGTGTCTAATGATGTGATGGAAGAGTCTGCTGCCATTGGCATTGAGAAAACTGGTCATTTTGCTGGGAAATCTGTTGTGAATTATCCAAAGGGAAAATCCCAAAATCGTTATTGGGGTAGACCCGTGAAATTTTAAGCTTTTTGGGTTATGCATGTAATCAGGTATCTTCAAATGGGTCTTTGTTTGATGTTAGGTTACTCTTGTATCATACATGTGTAGAATAAAACTCGGAGACCTGCAACTATATTTAACTCAAGGTCTTCTGTAGTTTTGGAAGGGAATTACATATGTAGTTGAATAAGTACTCTTTAGTTTGAGTACCAAAAAATACAAGTACTGTGTACTTTGTGTTGTATGAAGCCTTTAAGTGATGTAATTAATGAAATTTCCTGTCGTGGGGTGTTCTCATGATACACTTTCCCAGAAATTGTGTGAAATGAAAGTCATCAATCACCAAAGACTAATGTCTATGTTCATAAGCTTTATCCTATAAAGTATTTTACATAATTTTTTTACAAGAAAAAATTTAGGTAAGATGGATATAAAGAGCTTATTAAAGGCACGACCCTTTTAAGATTCAAAGAATTTTTTCAGAGATACTAGAAATTTTCCTATTAACAAATCTTCATATTAGTAACAAAAATCAAAATCACATTCTAATAAAATATGAGTTTATTTCTTATTAATTTGATTCATCTTGATTGGATTTACATAATTACAACTAAAGAATTTAATATCAACCAATTACAATTTTTTTAAGAAATCAATTGCAATTTTATGTATAATAAAAGTATGTTTGTATACAAAATACTTTTAAAAAAAATTAAAATTAATTTATGTATAAAATAATTTGTAGAAACTCTTTGTATAATTTTTTTAAATATGAAAGACCTTTTATTAATTATTTTATGTATAAATTAGTTTTAATTTATGAAAAAAGTTATTTATTTTTATTTTCTTCTCTTAGAATAAACTAACTTAAACAAGTTCTAAATCTGACATTGATACACATTTGACATTTTTCAAAGTTTAATTAATAAAATACATAAAAATGTTGCTAATTCATATCAAAAATATTTTTTCCCTGACACTTATGAAAACAAATGTTACCAGGTGAACATTCTGTTTGCGGCTTGGTTATGAATTAGTAATTCACTCATCCAAAAGCTGCCAAATGAATTATTATTTGGTATTACCAGACACATCTTTAGGATAAAACTACATACAAACAGAATAATGATATTTTTTTTTAGAAGAAACATAATAATGATGTTAAGAAGTAAAAGCAAGGTGAGTTTTAAGTTCTGGTTTCTTTCTCCGTCAAAAAGTTTTGTTTTTCTTTCATGAACCGTTTCTAAACATCCTTAGTTAATATTGTGGGATGTATTTGTATGTAGGAAGTATAAAAAAAATATCATCCGTTTTTATGTGGTGTATGAATTTGACTATGATTAATTTATTTGCAATGCTGGTATATTAAAGAGAATTGGATATATGGTTTTTCCTTCCTTGAACCCCTTCCCTACACCTTTTTTTTTTTTTTTTTTTTTTTCCTTTTTCCTTTAATTTTTTTAATGAACCTTTTACATCATGTAATTATTCTAGTTTATTTATCTATTTTTTAAGTTTCTGTTTCCTATGTTAGGATTTGTTTTTACATAAGATATATCTGATATAAATATGTTCTAGATCGCCTTCAACCTCATCCGAATTCCGTTGTTCTGCCACCTTACAGGTGGCGATTACTCTGTGCCTCACTTTGTCTGTCAAGCTTCTGTCCTTGCAGCCCACCGATTCTCTATCGTGAAAGTGTCCATTTTGATTTATACGTACAAACAAAATAATTTTTTTTTTTAAGAATTTAATTAAAATACTTAAAATATTATAAATATTTTTTAGTAAATTAGTGGCGTTTTTTAATATTTGATTACAATTTTTAAATGGTCAAACTGATTTATGATATCTTCGATGTTCAATTTATTATATTTGATTTATTCAAGTCAGTAGTTGAATTGGATATCCACATAATTTGGTATGAATTGATTTGATTTGGCATAATTCTATTTTAAACTGATAATTTATATTTTGATGACCTAATCGACTTAGTTACCTGATTGGTTTGATAGATTATGTATTTTTAATTTTTTTAATTAAACTTTACTCATATGAAAAAAAATTTAATTTATATTTTATATTTATATTATTTATAGATTTGCTTATTTTTTTATTAAACATAATCACATCTTATATTTTGAAAAGATAAAATTATTATCATTTTTAATTTTTATTTATTAATTTATGTGTGTCTATGTGTGTTTATATATAGATATATATTAGATTATGTCTAATAATTTATAATAATGATACTTTTAATAAATAGATGATAATAATATATTTTAAATTTTAATTTAAAGTTATATATACCGAATTATAAAAAAATATGTTATATGTTTAAAATTTTAAATAAATTCATAATTATATTTTTAATTATGTTAAATTTTATTAAAATTTAATTCTTAAATCTGTAAATTTATAAACTATAAAATTATTTAGATTTTTAATAATATAAATCAGGTTACGTAAGTCAATTAATGATTCAATAGATGTATTCATAACCTAATAATCTAATATTTTGATTAAATTAATTATCAGTTTAAGTTTAAGTTTGATAACATTGGTTTTCCATTTTAATTATTATTATCTATATTTAAGCTGTGATATTAATTTTACTTTTGATCTCCTTGCAATGCATGCGACTAGTACTATAGTGAGGTACGTAAGAAGGTAAATAAATACACAATTTTTTCATCTAATTAAGCTTTTTCGAATACGTGTACGGACAAGCACATCGTTTATCCTTATTTACTTAACTATCTGTCCGTAGTAGACTCATGCTCTGGTCTCTGGACACGGTAAGAGAGAGAAAAGGAGAAAAAGAAAAATTCGTTAAAGAAAAAATATTATGTGAACTTAAACTGTATGTGAAAGTGAGAAATGACTACAATTAAATAATTTTTATATTATTATAAATGAGATTTACATAACATTTAATTAATAAAAAATAAAAACATATTAAAAATATATAATTACCATTTATTTAATATTTAAATTCACTATTTTACATTATTATATTATTATATAATTAAGCTTAAATATATATTATTATACTATTTAATAATTTTATATAAAATATAAATTTGATTGATTAAATTGTTGAATTATAGTTATTAATATTTTAATTATTTATGTTAAATTTTATAAAATTGAAGATC
>JAMLFT010010889.1:0-11500 GCA_026544285.1 Pachyrhizus erosus
TATAATTATAATATATTTTTTAAAATTTATTTTTAATATTACTGAAATCAATTTAATTATAAATTTTTTCATCCAATAAAAATCTATTAACCTTCTCTAATTTCTATTAAAAATAATTATTATAAATTAAAATAAAAATAATTTAATAAAAAATAATAAAAATCTATTAATCTTCTCTAATTTCTAATAATAATTTGTTATGACGAATATATGGTGGTAGTGTTGTTGGGAATTGGTATCTCTCCATTCTGTAAACCGAGAAAGCAAGCCAAACAGTCATCATACGTGCTGTTTGGTCAAAATATAAATCCGTTTGTTGAAAATTGTTACAGCATTGCATCAATGGCAGGCGTTTCTCTCAAGTGCGGTGACTGTGGGGCTCTGTTGAGAACCGTAGAAGAAGCCCAAGAGCACGCCGAACTCACTTCTCACTCCAACTTCTCCGAATCCACCGAACCCGTTCTCAACCTCGTTTGCACCGTTTGCTCCAAACCCTGCCGATCCAAAACCGTTAGTCTCACACTCTCCGATCAACAATTCCCGATTCTCATTTTAGGGTTCAATTCTGCTAATACTTATTTTTATTTTTATTTCTTATTATTAACTGAATCTGTTACTGTTACTGTTGGTTGGATCACGAACATAGGAGAGTGATTTGCACACGAAACGAACCGGCCACACTGAGTTCGTTGACAAGACTTCCGACGCTGCGAAACCGATCAGTTTGGAGGCTCCGAAGGTAGATGCAACTGCTTCGTCGGAAAACCCTTCCACTGCTGCATCTACCGACCAAAATGAAGGTAATTTTTATTTTTAAGCTGAGTTAATTCAGATGTAACGATTGTAAAGTTATAAAATGAAGGTTTATTACTGGTTTGGTTATCATACCTGCAATATCTTTATGTTTTAGTTCCTATACCTAGAAATTATTCGTTTTAGTCCCAATACATTCACTTGATTTAGTTCTTAGTCCCTACACGTACACTTTTAATTCGTTTTAGTCTCTACATGTACACTTTAATGTTTTAGTCCTTACAATATTGGACGAAAAGTGTGTGTATAAGGATTAAAACAAGAGTTTTTAGGTGTAAGGACTAAAACGGAAAATTGTGTTGGTATAGGGATCAAATGAATAATTAAACGTAAAATACAATTTCACCCATTTTCTTTTAGGTAATGAATGATGGCATCTGATGTTTGGTTTGTAAGCTCGGTGGTGAATGAATATGATGTGGGTTTAGTTTTTATTTTTGCCTAATTGTGATTTATGTTGTAAAATGCAGAAATGGTCGTTCCTGAAGTGGACAAAAAGCTGCTCGAGGAACTTGAATCCATGGGGTTTTCAACAGCACGGGCAACACGGGCACTTCATTACTCTGGTGAATTTACTTGCAGTCCTGTTCTTTTGATATTGACCATGGTTGTGTAGTGTTTTTTATGGGTTCCAGATAGTGATATTCTCTAATATCTGGATTTTTTTTTTCTGCCTTAGTTTTTGCTGTCTCACGTGACAAAGACCAATAGAGGTTTGTGTAGTTTAAGTGGATCAAATGGAGGATGGTCCAAGTAAAAGAAATAGAAGAAGAACCAATTAAGTTTACCTTAACTGAAAGTGTTTTTATTAAAATGTGATTTGCAATAGAGCCTAGTGACATTGATTGGTCCTGGAGCTAATCTTCCCTAGTGTGATAAGGCTCAATTACAATTTTAGTTTTTATTTATTCCGCCTGCCTTGAAAATTATTTTTCTTCTTTCAATGGGATCGTTTGTGGACATCTGTAGTTATAAATGCATCATGGCACATTTATGGAGTATGTTAGCTTTTTCATGTGTATGTAAGTAATTACCATTTATTCTAATTAGTGTTGTTAAACAGCCAATATAGTGCTATTGCATTGTGGAATTCCTTCAATCTGCAATTGTGACTCTGTCCACTATTGCGGCTGCTATGGTTGTCATGGTTGCAGCATGCATCCTGTATCCTGCTGTTGTCTCTGACAAGTTTCAGGCCAATTGCACTTTTGACTATTTTTTTTCATTTGCACTCAACTTAATTTTTTATACATATATAGCTAATATATAATTATATATCATATATTTCAACCATTACGTGGCTTCCATTGTTTGGCTGTGGTGCTATCCACTATATGATATAATGAATTATTGGCTTTCTGCCATTTTTTGCAATCCGCAATTGATAACATGATTTTAACCGTGCTTTTTGTCATAGGAATTTCTTGGATGTGCATGAAATATTTTAGTCATATTTTCAAAAAATTAAGATTGATATTTGTATACATTAATCATAATTGTATTACAAAGCATCTATTTTTGCTTTTTGGACGGAAACTTTATGATATTGTTGGAAACTAGGGTGGGTTAACAGAGAGAAGTGAGAACAATATAGCCAGGAAAGGGACTTGTGTATTCAATGTTTATAATGCTTATATATGATATCAAATTAGATTTAAAACATATTAGACACAAATCATAGTTTTCTTATTTTTATGTGCGACAGTCTCTGGATCTAGCATACATGTATTTAGCAGTCAATTTATAGGGTATTTCCAATAAATTATTATTTTTATTTATATCTGGAAATTGATAATTATTGAGACTCTAGATATAAAACTTGGGTTCTCCCTTCTGCAGGTAATGCTGGCCTTGAGGCTGCTGTGAATTGGATAGTAGAGCATGAGAATGATCCTGATATAGATCAGATGCCCTTGGTACAATATTTAAATTTTTAATTTCTTATTGTCATTGTATGACTAACTGCCGATTGGTTCATAAGTAATAGACTTGATGTTGCAAATTTCTACAAAAATGATACTAGTTCATGTTATGAATAAATGGCAAAATTTATTCAGTGTAATTAAGTTGCAATCTCTAGTTTCTAAACTACTGAATAATGATTCACTCAGGTACCTGCCAACACCATAATTGAGGCTCCCAAACCTTCTCTCACCCCAGAAGAATTGAAGGCCAAACAACAGGAACTAAGGTATAAAACTGAATTCAGATACATACTAAAGGGTGAGGTTATGAAGCTATTTTAGAGTTTTAATATTGTTATGGAGAAAGGACTAGAGAATAATTTTAGATATGTATTGATTTATTTGATGGAAGTAATGCATGATGATGACCCAGGGCAATCCCTAATCTGCTCTCACCTGACCTCCAAAGGACACAGTTGATGCATTCTGGTACTTCATACGTAGCATAGGCTGATTAAGTGAACACCTAATATCAATGTGTGCTGCATCCTGATTCATAGGCAGTCTTGAAGTTTTTAATTATTAGAAATTAGAAATGTGTCTGCTGATTTCTGTGTCCTCTATCATTGCATGCAGGTTATCTACATGCCATTAATATACAAAAGTTTTAATGTTAGCCAAATTTGTGTCAATTTATTGTGTTCTGGACTTCTGGACTTTTGTTCACTCGATATTATCTTCTATAGATTTTTTATTTTAAGCAGTTTAGCACATGCTTACATGTCCAGAGATATAGTTTACATAGGGCTACTTTTTAAGCAAAATTTATTGTTACTTGTATATTTGTAATCTGTGTAATCATTTGATTTTTTTAAACTATAAACTCAAGGGAGAGAGCTCGCAAGAAGAAAGAAGAGGAAGAGAAGAGAATGGAGAGAGAAAGAGAAAAGGTATTTTGTGGATTCATCCATTTGCTTCTCACTTATTTCTTGTTACTTTGATTATTGATATACACGGGTATTTAAAAAAATTTACATTATGGGACATATGTGGATGTGCATTTATGTAGACTTTGTTATGATATAAAACCAACCATGGGTCTCCACATAACATTTTTAGCTTTTGGCATTGGGAAAGTTGGTCAAGGAAGGGTTCGAATTTGGATACTTGTTGCATTGCCTCACCTGGTCAAAGGTTGAATTTCAGAGCAAGATACGGTGAGCTTGTTATTGACATTGCAAAGTGCAAATGAGTCTTGTGAGGGGCATGTTAGAGATATGAAATCATTTATGAGCCTCCACTTAAGAACTTAAGCTTTTGGGTCCTGGGAGAGCTGGTCCTCGTCACATGATGTAGTATTGCTTCAAAAATCAATAATTTTTTTTGTCAATTATTGTTTTAATTGTATCAAAGCCTGTATAGTAAATTCCTGTCATGGTAAAGTTTAGGTTGATTAAAAGTAATGGATTACCTCATCTGTATATCAGCGTGTTCTTGAATCAAAGTTCACATTATTAAATGTAAACAAAAAATATTTTTCTTGACTGTTAATAATATTTTGGAAAGTTTTGTTGTTTTCTTGTTTTGTATCCAGTTTTGTTAAATAGCTGCTATAGCACTATTGCATAGTAGATTTCTTGGATCCATGATTGTGACTCTGTCTGCTATTGCGGCCACTATCATTATTGTGGTTGTGGCTTGCATCCTGCATTCTCCTGTCATCTCTAGCAAGTCTCTAGCCAATTTAACTTTTGAGTTAATACTTAATAATATGCTAATTTTTATGTAATTTATTTTTATTTGCATACAACTTAATTTTTTATACATACATAATTGATATATATCATATATTTTATGTGACTACCACTATATGCCTGCAACACTTTACGCTATATGATAGAGCGGATTATTGGCTTTCTGCCATTTTCCACAATTGATAACCCTGTTTGTATCCAAGGTGGTTTGAGGGTTGGGGTAGTAGTTTTATGACCCCTTTGTTTTAGATTTTGGTAAAGATAAAATGTGTCCATGCACAGAAAATGAGATACTTTTGGAAGATGCCCAGCACCAGTTGGGATTGGTAGAAGTGTAATCCAAACAGGTCCATAGTCTTATTATAGATCTATTGGCCTGTGTTTTAAAGTTTTAGTAAATCTATTCAAAGCAGTTTTAGCGAATCTAGTTTTGATTCCCCTCAATTTCTGTTAATCTTTTCCTATTAGCTTTCTTCACATTTCCTTGACTCAGTTCAAGAATTTCATCTTGTGTACTGTTTTTTCAGCTCTTATACAGTCAAGTTACTCTGATGTGTATTATGTGTGTGTGTGACTGTTTTCATTGTATGAATTTCAAGCTGCATGTGTCTGTACCGTGCATCATATTCCAAAGTAGCAGTACTTCTTTAGTTATCTTGAAAATTTTGTGGGTTAATTTATGTTATAGTATTTCAAGATACATTTGTCCATATTTGTTAAATTGTTAATTTCTTTGGGTCTTTATTTTCTTATCTGTCATGGTTTTATGCAGGAAAGAATTCGCATTGGCAAGGAGTTGCTGGAAGCGAAGAGGATTGAAGAAGAGAATGAGAGGAAACGGTCTGGCTCAGCTAGTAAATTTATTGTCACACATCTTATGTTTTGTTTTGAATGCACTCAGCTACAAGAAAAATTTCCTTCCTCTTGCAGGTTGTTGGCCTTGAGAAAAGCAGAGAAAGAGGAAGAGAAAAGGGCCAGGGAGAAAATCAAGCAAAAGTTGGAAGAAGACAAGGTTTCACTCATTTCTTAACCATTTTATTCTCTCTCTTATTCTTTTCTTGAGCCTATTCTTATCTAACTGAAGAGTCAGATGATATGCACTGTCTTTAATTATGTAATATTTACTGAATGTAAATATCATGCACACACAGCTGATCTTTATTTATAATCATAAGGAAAGAATGTAAATCAGGATACATAGAAAGGGAATAAAAAAAGAATAGCCAAGAATCCCTAATTTATAGCTTTCCATATTTACAAAGATCATACATTTAACAAATTAGAACATGAATGCCAAATATGTAAATCCATTACTTAAATCTGTGTCCCTGACCTCTGTTTTGTTTTACCTTAAGCATTAAATCCTATTCTTTTGTCATTTGGCTGTTGTTAGATAGTGATAATACTTTTTCAGATTTGTTTTTATTTTCCCTCCAGATCATTTGCTTTGAAAACATAATGGTTTAACTTATTCTCTCAGTGTCTGGTAAAATATCAGAAAACATAGAAGTGCAGGACATTAATTCAGGTTGTATATTTAAAGATATTAATAGATAAGCCACCATTTTCAATACATGGTTGTCAAAAATGAATAAAACCATACTTTAGGGATTAAAATTATTTAGAACTGATAGATTTAGATTGTTTTGAATTGGTAGACAATATTGTTTTCATTTTGGAACTGCATTCCACTTGGCATTATCTTATCTGAAGTATAGGTTAGATCAAAATGGTTTGAGTTATGCTCCAACCCAAAAATCAAGTCTTCTGCAATCTGCATATGAATGAATCCTACTTCAAAGTTTTGTGAAAAGGCTAATTTCTGTTTTCCAATTTTATTTTTAATGAAAGAATTTAATGATTTGACCAATGCACCTAGCTATGAACAATAAGTGCAGAGCAAACTGTCTGGGGCTTAATTTGAAGATGAAGTGACTGTTTATGTTCATTGAAAGTTTCCACAATGCACATTTCCATATGTTATTCCAGAAGAACCCATTCAGAAAATGAGCTGATCAAATTAAATTAGAAGGGCAGGGAGCATAAGCATTTTGAATGATGAGCTTTTTCTTTGAAAAGATGCATGGCAAATCAAATACCTTTTATTAGGGCATTTGAATGAAGTCACTTTGTTTCTTTATTATGACAGGCAGAAAGGAGGCAGAGACTTGGATTGCCTCCAGAGGAACCTTCAGCAGCCAAACCTTCACCTGCACCTGTTGTGGAGGAGAAAAAGGTACGAGCTTGGCCAGAAATAATGATGATTGCATTTTTTTTTTTTTCAGGTACATGTTTATTTGAAATTTGTGCATGCAGAGTTTTGTGCCTATTAGGCCTGCCACAAAAGCTGAGCAAATGAGAGAGTGCCTTCGATCTCTCAAGCAGAACCACAAGGTACATTCTTTGGGAACTATGGTCTAGTTGACAGTATTAATAACTGTTTGATAGTTGAAGAGCTGGTATGGTATCAATTGAACATTTAATGATGAATAGCATAAGAGGTATCATTGGAACCTCCATCACTCGATGCTAAATAATACATTTTTAGTGCAAATTATGCATAGAGCTTTACATCCAAAAAACCCCTGAATCTTTCTGTTTACGTTTTTACTGCAATTGCATAACTTTTTTGTGTTCATGAAGAACAACTGAGCTATGGCTTTTGAAAGAATAATTACTTTTACATGCCTAAATGTTTCCCTTATTCATTGAAAAGGTCCAGTGCATGAAAGAGAGTGGATTTTTTTTATAGAAGCAAGTGTATGTGCATCTGGAGATGTGTTATTGGCAAATATAGGTGCACTTTAATAGTATCATTAATGTGGTGATGTTATATCTGAAACTTCTTTTAGCTTCATATATTATCTTTATGCTTCTCAGAGGGAGGATTTGGTTTATCTATCCTGCAAAAATATTTGGTTTTCTTCTTGAGATTGTGTCAAAGAGGTGGATATATTTATATATTGTTGTGACTGTAATTGACTAATGGCATTAGATGAGTTTAGAACTTAATTGATGAATTGTCATGGTCATCAATCATGCTTTGTTACTAAAATATTGATGCTGGAACTTACTAATGAAAAATTATGCCTTTGCAGTAGTTAATAATTTTTCATGGCTAAAAGCTGAAGTGGTAAATTGCTTTTTGCAATCAATGTTGAAATGTAATTTTATTTTATATTTTTGTTGATAAAGATGATGTACTGATACCTAAATGGAGAGCAAACATTCATTTTAGTCTTCCAGAATCCAGAAAGATATATCACATTGATCCTTCATTTATTTAGCAACGTCAAATTGGTCCTCCCATAATAATTAATAACATTAAGTCATTCTAAGGATCATTTTGATGGCCCAAAAAAATGTGACATTTGGACTGATTTGATGTCACTTGTGTCTTTGAAGGACCAAACGAGGATCAATATGATTTTGCATATTTCTTTGAAGGACCAAAATTTATATTCTCTCATAAAATCAATAAATCATTAACTTCTTGATATGATTTCAATTATTTTTCATTTTGATTTCTAGTGCTATTATTTTGGATGACCAGAGAAGCATACCTCGTGCCATGTAATGTGGAAAGATAAGGCCATATTTTATCTACAGTAGTGATAATGTTAACTGCATTTTACATTCTGCTAAAGGAATTTGATTGCTTACATCACAGCAATGCTTCTCAAATATTGTTTGTTAAAAGTATCTTCTGTTTGAATATTGTTACATCTTAGCCTATTTACATGTTCACTTATTCTTGAAGCAGGAGGATGACGCAAGAGTAAAGAGAGCGTTTCAAACTCTTCTAACTTATGTAGGGAATGTTGCCAGAAATCCCGATGAGGAAAAATTCAGGAAGATACGTCTTAGTAACCAATCTTTTCAGGTATGAAAGTATGAAACTCCGTAAAGACTTGTATGGTTTATATCTGTTGTTCTCACTTTCATATAACCTCCTTCCTAGATATGGTCTCATCTTTCTCTTTTCTAAACGGAAGTTGGGTTAGATGTTCCTTAATGCTTTTCAATATTAACCTACCTCTAGATCATTAAATACGATATGTTTATGGTAAGCCTGTGTTTATGTTCGGCGTGTTTTACAGGAAAGAGTTGGTTCCTTGAAAGGGGGGGTTGAATTTCTAGAAATTTGCGGGTTTGAGAAGATCGATGGTGGTGAGTTCTTGTTTTTACCTAGGGACAAAATTGAGATGGCGGTCCTGAATTCTGCCGGATCTGAACTAGACTCTGCAATAAAGAATCCCTTTTTTGGAGTTCTTTAGATGAGGCAACTGTTATAATTAGAGGCTGGACAATTTTAGTTTCATATTTCAAAGTTGAGTGCTACAGTTTGTTCATTAAACATACTCTGTTATTATTTACCTTAGGCTCGAAGGTATCTATAGAGAGATTTATACTTGGCTGTCATATAAGTTTATAAGGTTTATACAAATTTCTTTAATGACTTCATCTTATATCTAATGATGCATGCGATCGCTCGCCTTATTCCGCTTAGGATTTTCGATGAAGTTTAAGCAAAATTTAGAATGTAAAAATTGAAGTAATTAGTGCGAAGACATCAAATTTAAATTTTTTCAGACTCGAGAATTTGAAACTTTAGAAAAGAATTCATATTTTTATTGATGTATTTTATAAAAGAGTGTTACAATAAAATTTTTGTAGTGACTTAGAAGTTGATTGTAAAAAGGTCTGTTTTTGTTTTTTGGGTTAAACATCTTTTAGTTAGTCCTTCTAAATATAAAAAAAATGGTTTTTAATTCCTCTATTTTAAAATGTCAACTTTTGGTCCTCAATTTTTGAAAATTTGTCTAAATAAACCTTAGTAACTAGGACTGGTAGATGAAGTTATTTGAGATATACTTTGTATCAATCTTTTATCATTATAAAATGTGAATTATAAAATTGAAATCTGTGGTAAATTTTAACCTCCACAAAATACTCTTTTCTTTATTTTCGTTGGAAATCAACCTCTTTCTCAGTGGCAAACGAATAACACAACAATCACAGTGCAAACACAGAGGGAGAAAGAGAAAGTTTGATAAAATAAAATGAATAGCACACATTTACACAAGGACAAGCATAACAAACGTAAATGCACAAATAACTTTTCTTTTTAAATAAATAAATAACACATGCATGCATTTTCACACATACAAAGCAAATGCTAAGAAAGAACGAGATAGAAAAACTTAAAGGAAATAAAATAGGAGTAACATAAAATAAATATCTAGATTGTTAATCAATATTTACATATTATTGTATATTTATCCTTTTCTTCTGATAATGATTTTTACAAAAGAATAGTAGACATTATACATGATTTCATTACAAAAAGATCCCAACATGAGGAATTAGAGTTGTAATTTACAAAAAAAAAAATGTCTCCAAAATAATAAATTAAGAAATGATTTCATCAAAATATTTTTCAAAAAATCCTTTATAGAAATGTAGTTCAACCCTCTGCCACCCACTTCTAGTTTCCATTTAAGTGCAAACTTTTTTTTTTTTCACAAGGGTCAATTAAGTACAAACATGGATTAATTTTTGAAGAGTACTAATTTTCCCATTTAAGAATAGACACACAGTAATGTGGGAGAAAACAAATTTTGTGGAAGCTGTTGATTTCTGTTATAAAAGCGAAAGATGAGTATTAAGGGAAGTGCAATTAAAGAGCAAGCACTCCTTAACACCAAGAAGCATTGAAGACTTAATTTCAACAGATGGGCTCTACCAGACCAGAACAAATCTCTTCCTGATGACTTTGACGAGGAGGAGATTAAGGTTTGCAACCAAGGTGGTTCATTTGGAGGTTTTGTTGCTCCCAAAGGTTAATAAGAGGGTTTCTAGGCTAAGGCCAAGAACTTCTCATGGATATTCAACAAAAGGGAGAAGGATGGCCAACGAGTCTAATTGTAAAAATAAAATATTAGAAATTTAGGATACGGTTATGTTAGGAAATTTAGTTCAAATTTTTAACATAAGAATTAGTGAATATATGTGAACTTTTGAAAAACTTCATCATAGATAGGTGAGGAGGTAGGATAATTAAAATCTATTAAATCTTATTTATGAAGAAAATCACAAATTTTGTTATACAAGATCATGTGAAGAGGAAAAACATCATTTCAAGTGAGAGAAAAATTTTGTAATAATAGAATTTTTTTAAGTTTATTCGAAGAACTTATAGTGGAGTAAGTTTTATTAAATTAATCTAAAAGATTTGTAATCTTATTTGACATTGTGAATATTTTTAAATATTCTCATGAATATTAGCAAGAAGCATCAACGTTATCAAATTTGTGCTTTGCTATTTTGTGTGTCTCATACATTTGATATGCGTGTAGAGAAATTTTACACTACAAATTATAAGTTTATGATACTTTGCTTGACATGCTTTTAGTTTTTTTTAATTATAATGTTTTTAAAATTAAAATTTAGAAGAGGAGTGATTTATATTTAAAAATTATGATATCAAAAAGTAATTTATATTTAACAAAATTTAAATAATTTACATTGATTGATTGTTTATAATAATAAAATTTTATGAAAACCTATATATGTCCAAATTAAATAGAATCTATATTAATTTATATTGACTGAAATTTAAATAATTCAAACAATTTATATTAAATATTTGTGTATCATAAAAATAAATCAATCACCATATATAGATTGAAATATTTTAAATAATTATTATAAAACATTGTTAATGAATCAACATGATAAGACATGGTTAGTAGATAATCTTCTTTCTTAAATATATAAAAAAGAGTTCAATTATTATATGTATACGAACAAACATATGTTAAAAGAAGTGAATTTTTTAAATATGTCTTAGTATATTATCTAAATTTACAACAATAAAAAAACATTATTAGTGATCTATTAAATAACACCAATAAATGTTTTAAACTTGATGGAGTATTCATTTTGAATTACTATAGTCTTACAATACAAGCATGTTCCGTCTAACATAGCATCAAATTTTTTTAACAATTTTTAATGTTTATAAAA
>JAMLFT010010890.1:0-11474 GCA_026544285.1 Pachyrhizus erosus
ATGACATTAAAATTATTAAGATGCATAAACTCATTCAAAGATAATTTTTTAACTAAATTTTTAAAAAAAATATATTAATAATGTAACTAGTTAACACACTTATATTAATAATAATAATTTATATATTAATAAATTTTATAAACCAATGTAACATTGTCCTAAGACCAAAAGAAAAACCACTTTAAATTGATTTAACTTCTATTTTATAAGGTAAAATATTTTTTATTAAATAAAATAGCACAAGTTTAAGTACAAGATGCGTCAAAATCAATGTATCAATAGAGTCCAAACAGAGAAACACCCTAACTTAAAATCATTTTCAGTATGTTATCCCGCATATCACCTATTCACTATTCAGCAGAAAAGTCACCTAATCCACCAATGTAACGCACCAAAGTGTTAAATCTTGATAAAATATTTTAGCACAATTATGTAGAACATTGAATGATCAATGGAGATCAAGTGCTATATTATTCGGTGCTTCTAAATTCTAATTGCAGTTTCAACATTTATACAAATTTCCATTTGACACGGCTCAATTCTATTATTATTTTGCTGATGCAATTCCTTGCATCACCTCTATAAGCCATTAACGACGGAGTCTTTTTGACACGAAGACTGCATTTTTTTATTTTATTTCTGAATTATACTCAAATGATATTCATTTATATATGTATGCATTAATTTATATTTTGTAAAAAAAATATTTATTACAAAAGAAATAAAAAGAAAAAAAGTTTGTGATAGGATAATTAATGTGTGAAAAAAATTAAAAAGCATTATTACAAAGTGTTATAAAAGGTTTTTAATGTAAGAAAAACTTATACAGTCAACGATCAAACATCATTATTAATATAATTTTAAAATATTTTTATTTTAAATTATAGAAGAAACGACATGTGTGATTGTTTAATAATTTAAAGTTCAAATTTTGGTTATATAATTATATTATTTTCCAAACAATACTATTTTTGTTTTTGGCAGGCATCCAAACCATACTACGTAATTACTCTTACAATTAAGATTTTAAGTCAATAACGCATAGATTGAATATTATATTATACTAATCTTCTTAGCTCTATAAATACTGAAGCCTTGGGACTCCTTTGTAATTGATTGTTCTAAGTCGTTGGAATTGAAGTGCTGCAATGGCTTCAAGTCAGGAAGAGGTGACGCTTTTGGGAGTTCCTGCAAGCACATTTGTTTGCAGGGTTCAAATCGCTCTCAAGTTGAAGGGACTTGAATACATATTTGTCGAAGAAAATTTGGCCAACAAGAGTGATTTGCTTCTCAAATACAACCCAGTTCACAAGAAGGTTCCAGTCTTTGTTCACAATGAGAAGCCCATAGCAGAGTCTCTTGTAATTGTTGAGTACATCGATGAGACATGGAAACACAACCCCATCTTGCCTTCTGAACCATACCAAAGAGCCATGGCTCGTTTCTGGTCCAAATTTATAGATGACAATGTATTCTGATTCCTTTCTAATCTGTTTGTCCCCAAAATTACATCACCTTTCATGACATCTAAATGTTAGAGAACTCAATATTCAATCAACTGTCAACCATGAAATTTTTTTAATAATTTCACTCATTAATTGTATCAACTTTTTCTAAAGTGACTCGCTTAATAATTACCTAAACTAATTATGTTTTTAAAAATTTTATATTATATTTTCTTTTTTCATTCATAAAAATCTAAAATATATATATAAATTTTATAACAACTCATTCATCCAATTCAACTAACTGAACTACATCCTTTCATACCATATTTGTTTTTACATAACTCAGTCTAAATTCTGATTATCCCAATTATTTTATAAAATAATCACTGATAATATATACTCTGATTTATGAAACAGGTTGTGTTTTCTGCATGGAATGCTGTTTACAGCATTGATGACAAAGAGCGTGACAAGAATTTTGAAGAATCATTTGAGGCTCTGCAATTTCTTGAGAATGAACTTGAGGACAAGAAATTCTTTGGAGGAGAGGAGGTTGGGTTGGTAGATGTTGCTGCTGTCTGCATAGCATTTTGGATTCCCATTTTTCAAGAAATAGGGGGGTTGGAGTTATTCACAAGTGAGAAATTTCCTAAGCTCTTCAAGTGGAGCCAAGAACTTGTGAACCATCCAGTTGTCAAAGAATGTCTACCCCCTAGAGACTCACTTTTTGCCTTTTACAAGGGATGTTATGAAAGCCTTTTTGCTTCAAAATAGATTCACTTAGTATGAAACTCGAAATTTCTAAGCAAAATTATATGGATTACTTGTTTGTGATTGACTTATACATTCTGTTAGGATTTTGTTTCAAATTGATGCTTGTAGTAGTAATTCAGGAATTCTCCATGTCAAAGAAATCCAAAATTATTCTTGCCATTTTGCTATTTCAATTAATAAATTATATAAGATATTTCTATTCCTCTAAGTTCTTACTCATTGAAGTATGCTGCTGGTGTTTTGCAGTGATTAGAATTTCATTGTCAAATTATGAAAGCAAACTCCCTACACAAAAGGTGTGCCTTAATGAAGAGTCCAATCCCTAGCCATGAAATTCTGAATCATTTGTAACTCATTAGCATGCTTATTAGTGTGAAACTCAAAATTTCTACGCAAAATTATGTGGACTATTTGTTTGTGATTGACTTATATATTTTGTTCAGATTTCATTTCAAATTGATATTTGTTAGTAGTAATCTAGGGTTTTTTCATGTCAAAGAATTCAAAAGTTGATTTTGCCATTTTGCTATTTCAATTTATCAATAGATATGGATACAAGGCTTCTAGAAGGAAACTAATATCAATTCTATTATTTTGTCCTTTCTGAAAAAATCAAATTATAATCTTTTTTATTTTTTGTTGATTTTTTTTTGTACAAGTGTCTTGCTTTTATTAGTTCATTTCTTTGTAATATCTTTTTTGGTTAGGCCTAGAATAGATGTATTACTTGTATATATATAAGCCATTTGCATTGGTTTCAATGAGAGAGAAATATTCATTCTCATATTTTTCCTTCCTTCTTCTCTTGTTCATTTTTTTCTAATATGGTATTAGAGTTCTAATTTTCAAAGTTCTAGTTGCTACATTTATCCATCCATGGCTGAAGTTGTTAATCCCTCACAAGATCTTAGTTCTTCTTCCCATGTCAGTTCATCTGATAATCCTTCGTTTCTCATTGTCTCAAATGTTTTTCAGGGACCAACCTATCATCATTGGTCATGTTCATTTTGAATGAGTCTCATTTCAAAGAACAAATAGAAGCTCCAACTCGCACTAGCTCATTGTTTCTAGCATGGTAGAGAGCCAATATGTTGGTTGTTTCCTGGATACTCAAGGTTGTTTCTCCATCCATCGCACAAAGCATTATTTGTATGGACAATGCCTTTGACATATGGAATGATTTAAAGGATAGGAGACATGATCTGCATTTCTGATCTTTAGGAAATTATTTCTTCTTTCAAACAAGGTAAGTTGAGTGTTACCAACTATTTCACTAAGCTCAAAATTCTTTGGGATGAGCTTGATCTTTTTCGCCTACTACCTACTTGCTCTTGTGTCTTCAAATATACCTGTAGTGCTCTTAGGAATGTTGCTAAATATAAAGGACAAGACCAGATTGTTAAATTTTTAAGGGGGCTGAATGATAATTATTTAACTATTAGAACTCAAATTATGTTGATGGATCCTTTATCATCCTTGAATAGAGTTTACTCTCTTGATATACAACAAGAGAGATAGATTTTTGATGATTAATCCAAGACAATGGTTGTTACTAACAAAGGAGATTATAAAAACAACACTGTAAGTTATGGAAGAGGTTCTGGTTATGGAAGAGGAAGCTATGGAAGAGGAAATACTTCTAAAATTTGCAGTCATTCAAAATGCAAATTCTAATGATAATGGTGAGTAAAATCATGAAGGTTCAAAGTCAGAATTACAGTCTCAACAAATTGGTTTTATTCCTAAGCAGTGCCAAGCACTGTTAGCTCTTTTACAACAGTCTAAATCCAGTGACAATGTTTCACATCAAATCTTAGTTATTCCTTCCAACATAACAACACACATTGGTAATAAATTTCTTTCTTCCTTTAGTTTTTTAATACTTGATAGTAACTAGCCATATTTGTTCATCCTTAACTCATTTCACTTCATATCATCAAATTAATCTTATCTATGTCAAATTGCCAAATGGAAATCAAGTCACTACCAATTATTTTGGAAGTGTTTTTCTCGGTCAAAATCATGTCATACACAATGTTTTGTATATTCCTTGCTTCACTTGTAATCTTCTTTTAGTAGCAAAGTTAATTGATAATTTATCATTTATGCTTACTTTTGACTCTGATGGTTGTCACATTCAGAACAAGAACTCCTTGAAGATAATTGATTCAACTAAGATGCAAGATAGGCTTTATATGCTCAGGGTTCCATCTTATCAAAAACTTGAAATCAAACCCACCAAATTTACACATACCACAAATACTGTTAATTTTACTGCTAGTGATCTAGAAATTCTTTGACATTTTCAGTTAGGGCATGTTTCAAACAAATGTATTGATGTTATAAAGAATAAGTTTCCTTTTGTTAAATATAACAAATCATCTGTTTGTGATGTTTGTCATTATGCAAAGCAAAAGAGACTTTTCTTTCCTATTACTACATCTAAATCCCAAAAATGTTTTGATCTTATTCCTGTTGATATGTTGGGACCATACTCAATACCATCAATTCATGGTCATAAATATTTATTGACTATAGTTGATGATTATTCGAGATACACATGGATTTTTCCTTTAAAGCCAAAATTTGAAACTATTAAGACTTTGGAAAATTTTATTGTTTTTGTTCAAACACAATTTGAGGTAGTAATAAAAATCATAAGTGACAATGGGACTGAATTTTTCATGACTCATTTCTTTGCAAACAAACGGATAATGCATCAAACTTCATATGTCAATACTCCACAATAAAATAGTATAGTTGAAAGGAAACATAGTCATTTATTAAATATAGCAAGAGCTCTCATGATACAATATCATTTATAGCATGTTTCCCACACCTGTTTTAAATCATTTTTCTCCTCATTAAATGCTTTACAAAACTGAAGCAGATTTTAATCAATTAAGGGTGATTGGATCTTTATACTATGCTAGCACTCTATCAACAAATAGAAAAAAATTTGATCCAAAAGCATCAAAATATGTTTTTCTTGGTTTTAAAAGGGGAACAAAGGGTATGTTTTGTTAAATGTTCAATCCAAAGAAATTTGTGTCTAGGAATGTTTTCTATGAACATGTTTTTTCATGTCAAAAGGTTTAGGATGCTAGCAATGAAACTGACAGTCTTTAACATTCATGATCAAAGTTTCTTTATTGTATATCAACCCATTTTGAATTAGTCATCACAAATTATTTTTACATCCTGTGATAATACTAATAATAACAATAATAATAACTATGAATCTGACACCGAAACTCCAGAAATCTCGTATTCATATCGGTTGATGCAATTAATAAATTATATATTTTACTCATCTAAGTTCTTACTCCTCATGATTTAGAAACTTGAAGCATGTCGCTGGTGTTTTGCAATGATTAGAATTTCCTTGCCAGATTATGAAAGCAAACTCCCCCTAAAAAAGGTGTGCCTCAAACAAAAAGTCCAGTCCTTAGCTATCAAATTTTGAATGATTTTAACTCATTAGCATGTTTATTACTGTTTGGATAGACATTTTTCAAAAGATATAAAGTAATAAAATTTAATATTTTACTAAGTGAACTAAATAAAATTAAATCAATACGTGCTTTACTAATAGACGCACCAATGGTCAAACTCAGTTTTTACCTTTTTATATATTGTTGTTGAACCTTGATAAAATTTACAAAGAATCAACATAAGATATAATTATAATTCAACAGTTAAATTAATAAAAATAAAATTACATATACTTTTTATTATATAATAATTAGTACAAAATTATTAGTATAATTTGACCCTTTTTTATAAATATACTTAATTTGTTTGTTTGTAAATTAAACGAATAGAATTAGTTCATAAATTCAACGAACTAGTTAACTAATTGAGAAATTCATAGTCAGTCCTACATATAGACAATGAATCCTACTCTCACTCGTGGAGTCTATCAATAAGAAGCAAAATTTTTAATGATATAAAAATAGTTTCATGAAATAATTCATTGATAAAAAAAAATGTAAAAAGTTTATTATGTTAAATTACTTATTTTATTCTACCTTTCAACTTCATGAAATTACTGTGACAATTTTATTTTTCTTCTCACATTTATCAAGACTTTTGTTATAATAGGAGCAGTAGTCAAATAAGACATCAACATCTGCTATTAAACTAAAACTCCAAAGTACCAACCAATGGGCTAAGCACAAAGTCCATTGTCAAACCTCGTGTGTCCAAGAACAAAAGAGAAACATAAATTCTGGAACCTATTACAATAACTCAAATTATTTTACAATACAATCAAAAAAGAACTAAATTACAGTGCCTAGGGTAGTGCTCAAATACTCCTCCCAGTACCTTGGATAAGTAAAGGGTGGATATTTATTACAGTACTCAATATATAAGCTATAGTTTTGATTCACATCTTCTAAGCCACCATACAAATAAAATTACATTATGTAGCATAGCCCAAGTACAGAGCATGAAAAATCATCACGAGAGATGTAAATGCTCTCCCAATTGATAATCTATGTACTACTCTTATCCTTCACAATGGTCACTGGGCATGGAGCATGTGTCATCACGAAGTTGCTAACACTTCCCAATATCATCCTGTGTTTTTTACACCATCACACTATCATTCATGCCCACGATACTCAAATCATAATAAATAAAGGGAATACTTATTAACAACAACATTTTGATTTTAAAGAAAATAAACTAATTTGACAATTAAGCACAATCACACAAACAAAATATTCAAGAGACTCGTATCACAATAAATACTTTTATTTTTATGGTAGAAACTAAAAATTACAGGGAGAAAGAAAATTATTGCCTTTTTAAGGGGAAGTAAATTTCAACTAGAGAAACAATAAAAATATATTTTTTACTATTAGTTGAAATTTTTAACAATTATAAAATTTAATAGATTTTCCTTCTTATTTAATGAATATTATTCATAATTTTATAATTTTAATAGTAAATTTTAATTAATAGTAAAAGTAGGTCAAAATAAATTTGCTAAAAAGTATGACAGTAATACTTATCTTTCAAGTTATAAGTTGTCCAGACATAGATTAAACTAGTTTTTCCTTATTAAAAAAAATCTAAGTAACATGTGCCTGAGAAAAATAAAATCAGATCAGAGAAAATAGGCACCTTTGAATTGATCCAAGACCTCTGCTTCCCATAACCAAAGAGTCCAGTTTCAGATCTTCAATGGAATCCAGAAGTTTCTCTCTTACATCGCCCCAGTACAATTTTACAATAATGTTCACCTACAAAAATACAACCTCGCTAATAATAACAAAAGAAAAACATGGACAATACTAACAATCTATGTCTAAAGTAATAACTGACTATGCAGAAACTAAACGGAAACAGAGAGAAACATAGAAAAGAAAACAAAGCAAGAAACCTCTTTTTGTCTGGCGGCAGTTTCAAGCAAGTCAAGAACCTCTGTATCAGTTTGCACGCCATAGTGCTTCATAATCTCTGCCTCTCTGAACTCTGTCAAAGGAATTAAAGCTACAAAGAAAAGCGAACCAAGTCATCATAAAACAGAGGAAAACAGAGGATGAGATAAATATACTATAACCCAAATGAAAGGCAAAGAAAAAGAAAAGCACTCACGAGAACCAGATCTGACCCACAACTGGATACGATCATCGGAAGAATTGGGGGTGACGTGGATGATGTTAAAGGTTTGGCCTTTATCAGCCAAGTTTTCAATCGCCCATTTGAGAGCAATCTTGCTGGTCTTGGAGAAGTCCAATGCAACACCAACATTCTTATCCTTTACCATGGTTTCTTGCCCTTTTTTGTTGAGAGTTTGAAGAGTCAAAGCTGAAGAATGGAGAATTTTTTTTCGATACAGAAGAATGAATGAATGAATGAAGAAATTAATGCTAAAAGGAAAACACTCAAAAAAGGATAATGATTATGAGTAGGAATAGAGACCCAGCAGGATGTGCAGTTACGAATTTCACCCTGCAAATTTATTAAACTAATTTAAGAGATACATTTGTCATTAAATAAATTAAATCAACGGTTCATATTTCTGCAATTCTTTGACAATGTACACTATCTTTATTAGTTTAAAGCTGATGCATGTGTAGGAGAAATATCTTAATGAAAGTTAAGAAATCTGCCTGTTATATTTATATTGAAAGATAATTTTATTTCAATACTTCCCTAATCGAACTATATGTTGAAGGTGGGGAGAATTATATATATACATCTATGTCCAATATTATTATTTAAAAGGAAATAAAGTTCAGAAACTAAAAAATATATATTAGAAATTAATTACCAAAAAATTATGTAATTATTATAAAATAGTAATATTATTACACAAATAAATAAATAAATAAATATATATATATATAATTTCTAAGCACTGTGAGTTTCATAAGTTATTTTTATAATAATTATTTAATTTAAAAATAATTTTTAAAATTAGTTAAAGAATAGAACAGTTTAAAAAATGTGTATACATGGATATTTCTTTTATTATTAATATAAATCATATATTATTATTGATATAATTTTTAAATTAATTATTATATCTTTAAAAATAAAATAAATTATTATAAAAATAATAAATTTATTATATATAATAATTTATAATTAAATGAAAATATAAAAAAATTTACATTATCATTACATAAACTATTTATTTTATATATTATATCATATTTCTAATATTATCTAATCTACCTCAAACATAAAATAAAGTAATATATATTATATAATATATATATTATAAGAGTTTATCATATCTTATTTTTATTAATTTTTATATCTTATTTTAATTATTATATGAGCCCTAATAATATAAAAGATTTTAGAAATAATCATAGGTTGGTTTATCCCAAAGTCAAATACAGCGGAAGATATTTTCTATTAGAAAACGAAATAATAGTCGTTCCTTGTATCGGCTCCGCTTCCCATCAAACCTGTCCTTTGAGGACCTCTTAAGGCCATGCTATGATATGCTAATGCATATCATAGTAATAAAATAATATATATATATATATATATATATATATATATATATATATATATATATAACAAAAAAATAATCATAATTATATAACAATAATAAATTTTGTTATTATTTATAATTTTTACAAAATAATATTTATTATTTTATAATTTTTGTTAAATATTTTTCTTTCATTTTATAAAAATAAAGTTCATTTTTATATATATATAAAATAATAAAATATTTTTCATAAAAATAATTTCAAAAAATAATAAAAATTTATTTTTAAAATATATATATATATATATATATATATATATATATATATATATATATATATATATATATATATATATATATATATAAAAGTAATCAATATTATTTTCAAACAAAATAAGTTAAAAAATATTTTAGAAGAAAATCTAAATTGAAATAAAAAAAATGTGTAATATTTATTTCTATATTTACTAGTATTATTGATTAATAAATATAATATTTTTTATATTTTAATTAGACACTTAAATTTCTGTAATTAATTATATATAAGATTTACGTATTAGATGTGTGTGTGTATTTTTTTTTATATAATGACTTTATACCTAGTCATTTCAAAATTATAAATGATAATAAATTGCATCTCATTTAATGATCCAAATTACTAGATAAATATGGCTAAATAATTTTTAAAATAATTATATAACCACTTACAAACTTTTAATTGTGACTATCTAATATATATACAGCTGTGACATAAATTTATAATTTTTACATTTTTAAAATGAGAAGTATTATCAATGTGTAATCCTCGTCATCTTGGGCCTTAGCCAGAGTAAATGGGCTCGCTTATGTGTATGGATTCGTTAACCTGTGTGATGGGCTCAATTTCAAATGGGCTGTCTTTGGTGTATAGTTTCATTAAACTAGGTAAACCAAATAAAAATTAAATAGAACAAACAATCTAAAGACCAAACTGGTGAGTTTTGTTGAATTATTTTTCTGCTGCATACCTGAAGTGCGATATTTGACAGGTGGAAAGGTATGTCCTAAAACAAGTGTGGTAAGGTACTGAGTCAAAGAACACACACATATTCAGTTGAGCAGATTTTGCATCTTTAACCGATATACCTATAATGTGGTATCACTTTGCATCTACAATCAGTCACAATCTTTAAGAGGAATAACCCATTTATTAAAAGTAGATGCAAAGGCCATTTTATGCGTTTTAGATTAGTAACGTTGGTTGAATATCAATGCACTAACCCAAAACTGGAATGCACAATTTAGGGTGGTTAACATTAGGTGGTGGAATTGATTCTTCCATTCTGAAAATGGTGCATGGAATTTATCAGATATCGAGGCTTGTGAAGAAGCACCTTTTTTAATGCTATTCGACAACTCTATAACATAAAAAAGAAATTAAGGTGCCCCAATTATAATATGAATGTTGTGCACCGAAAAATGAAGGATATAATCTATATCACGAGGCCGAAATCTATATGACTTCTTGAAATATCCTTTCTAAGATATTTGATTGACTTTTGCACTTACGAAAGGTTTGGCCTAACCCAATCAAATTCCAGCACAATTGAACATAATAAGACTAGATACTTAGTATGGAAGCAAATGTTTTTCTACCTTCTTGTATATGAATTCACATATTACCTTTCAGTTTATAACAACTTATCAACTAACATATTTTTTTTAAAAAAATATATTTGATAAGTTTATAGAGTTTTATTTAGAAGTTCAATGAGAGTTTTTTATACACTGCTCCTGTAGTTGCTTGTTAAACAGTTCATCTAAATTAGTTCATTTTGTGTTTTAAATTTTAACCATCGTGTTTGGGTTTAAAATTTTCTTAGACCTATACATTAAAATAATGTAAAAAGTGAGTCATTTTAATTAGTTTATAACTTATTATTAGTATATAAGTTTATTTGGCAAAATATATATATTATAACATTTTTTTATAAAGCTAGTTCATAACTTATCTGATTAGTTTATAAATTTACTTGACAAAAATAAACGCTAAATAACTTCATATGATTAGCTTATGCCATTTTTTTTATATGCTACTTACAATAGCGTTTGAATTGATGAGATTTTTTATTTTTATTTTTACTCAGTACTTTAATGACACTTCTCATTGCAACTCCTTCGATATTACTATTTATTTAGTTATTACACTATTACTACTCTCTATTTTTAGATTTTAATAAAATATTTTATTTTTAAACCAAAAAACAATAATAGAATGAAAACAATTAAAAAACTAAAAAAATTTTAATATA
>JAMLFT010010891.1:0-11500 GCA_026544285.1 Pachyrhizus erosus
AAAATAAATAAATATTTTAAACATATAAATTATATTTTTCTATTTATGATAAATAAGTCATATTTTGATATTAAATTATTTTTAATTATTCACAATTTTTAAAAATAAATTTTGAAATTTAATTTTAAAATAAAGAAAAAATAAATATGATGTAAAAAAAGCATCTAAAACCCTATGCTTCGAAAATTGCATCTGTCATTAAATTAGTGAAAGTATTATTTCATTGTTTAATTGTCTAATCATGATTGAAATGATAATAACTCATCTTATTTTGTATATTTTAATTTAATTACCGCAACTCTTAAAGTGTGTTTGGATAAAAAAAAATTGAAGAGAATAATTTTTTTAATAAATTTAAAAGTTTTGCGATGAAAATCGTTTAAACCATCTTCATTAGCCATTTCCCTTTTCAATTCTAGTGACTTTTGAGTATCTTAAATTTACACCTTTAACCTCACAATTATCATTTAAGTAATAAATAAATATCCATATTAGATTATAAGAATTTGTGATTTTAAATATAAATAATGATTTTAACTCATGTAATCTTTTGTGACATTAATTGAATATTGAATTCTACCTTTAATCTCATAAAAATTTATAGAATAATTATTTATTATCTAAACTTTATACATAGAGTAAATGAAAAGTTTTTTTCTTCTAAAAATAAAAATAAAAGTTAGTCCAATATACAACAATCAATATGTTAATTAAATAACAATTATATCTTTAACATTATTTGAATTATAAGGGTTTAATGATTTCACTTTCCTAGGATGAATCCTTGAGTAGGGATAATTTCTTTTAAATAAAAATATTTCACCACCATCACCATTGATAACAATAAAAAAAAAAAACATAAAAAGTGTTTGCATTTTATTGTGTAAAATGAATGTTTATGAAGTTACATAATTTAATGCAATTAATTAGATGCATTATTTTATTAGTAGACATTGTACTTTCTCTGAGTCAAATTGATTGATGTTTAAATTTTTTTTACACAAATTAAGAAAAATAAGTATTTTAAGAAAATAATATTTATTAGAACATAATTTTACTAAAATATCTTTATTTTTTTTCTTAACTTCAATAAATATTTTATTATATTTTTTAAAACAAAAATATTTAATAGACTATAAAATGAAAACAAATATTTTAATATCTCGTTGAAAATGAAGAACATAAATAATTTTGAAACATTTTTTAAATACTAAAAATGTAATAATCTTGAGACGAAAAAGTATTAAAATAAAATATTGGTACAATTCAATTAATGTCATAAATTATTACATGAGTTGCATTGTATTTAATATCCTGTAATAGTCTTATTTGACTCAAATAAGATTGTTTCTAGTAAAAAAAATATTTGTGATATAAAAAAAAAATCATTACATAAGTTGCATTATATTTTCTTTTATGAGGTATAAATTGTGTTGTAGGTTGGATAAACCTTATGCTCAACTCAAACATTTTTAATAATAAAATTTTGCTTATAAAAAAAATCGTAAATTTAAAAGTAAAAGTCATTTATATCCCAACTTTATAAAACTCTCGTTTATTAATTTTTTAAAATATTATTTGATGTCATTAAAAATTAAATTGAATAACATTTTATAAAAAAAATAGTGTCATATCCTCCTTTTACAATTTTTTATTGCTATTTATATTATTGTATAAACAAAATATTAATTGAAAAAATAAATATAAGTAATATGTTAAAAACATAAAAACATTCAATGTTTCCTTTATTTAATATGTCGGGAGATAATAAGTATATGTTATAAGAAATTTAGAATTTATTTTTACAAAAAGTTAGAAATTGTAGTGGCAATTTTATAAAATTAGGAATGCTAACATTCTTACAATATTAAGGACCAGTATAAGGCTTACTTGTAATCCTACAATTACAAGTGCCAGCATGCGTCAATATTTCTTCACCTTTAAATTTATGAGCATGATGAGCGTGTTTAACAGACATGGATATAAAAATAAAATAAAATTAAGGGATCATTTGATTTGAAAAAAATAGTTTTTATTTTTATTTTTTGTTTTTTATCTTTAATTATAAACAAATTATCTTATTTTTATTTTATTTATTATTTTTAAATTTTTGTATAAGAAAAGTATTTAGACTTTTGACACAACCTAAATTGCATTTACATCTAGGTTATTACTATGCACATCAAGTGTCAACAGTAAAACCTGAGTTGCCACATATGTGCAATGCACGGTTGGTGATGAGGGACAAATACAATAAGAAAACCATCATTTTAGTAAAGCAAACGCATAAAATCATTGTGATCAGAGCTTTGGAAAATGCATTCTTTGTTAAAGGAAACTAATGCTGAGGTTTTTTTTTTTTTCCTTTTTTACAATTCATTTACATGAAATTCATTTTTCACATTACAGTGATATATAGGCCTAAAATACATATTCCTAAAATCCAATAGCAGGAGAAATTATACGAATTACTTTTTTTTTTTCCCTCTGTGGGGGGAGCTTTGATTCTTGTGATTGGTGAAACTTAAGAGTAGTGGATTATCATCATTATCACATATGATGAAGCAATGTTCAACAGGTGCAAGAACTGTATGAATAGAAGGAGTTTATGTACAACGGGAAATAAAAATAGTTGTTATTGGAACACTAGGCTGTGGCAGCAGCTTGTTCTTCAACAGCCTGTGATGCTGGGAGAAGGGTGCAAATGAGGTTGCGGTCACCGTACACATTATCAACACGTCCTGATACACATGTTACATTTATTAGTTTCTCAAACAAAATCATGCAGGTACTATATACAACATAGATTATAAAAAATGTTGTTAACACACTATTGGGTGAAATTTATTTAGGTCCCATTAAATATGAGTCTCATTCCTCATTTGGTAAGTTCTATTTTCAAATTAATGGGACTAATGATTTTCAGCCAAAAACAAAAAGTGTTAGAAAAAAAATATTATAGACTATAATTCCTAGCATTTCTCGTAAACTATATCAAACAAGAGTATGGTCTTAATTGTGAGAAGGATGTCATAACTCACAAGAAAAAGAAATTACTGTATGGTCTTAAGATCATATGGTCCTGACAAATATTCATGTGATACGTAGCCATATTTTTTAAATTCTTGTTGTGTTATATGAAGATTGGTCTGGACTACATAGTAATAATTTCTCGAAATGAGAAACATTTAGTTATATAAACAACTACATGATTACCTGTGCTAGGCCAGAACTTTGAAACACGGAGCCAAGGAGCTGGGAAGGCTGCGTCTTCCCTGGAGTATGGTTTTGTCCATGCATCAGCCATGAGCAGTGATGGTGGATGAGGGGCGCCCTGTAGAACATTATAGATAAATCAATAAAAAGTGCATGAACTAGGTTGAAATTGTGAATGAAATGTGCATCCAATGTCGTATACTATTGAACAATCAAACTAAAATAAGTATTTCTCTTAGTAACATCATACAAATGAAGAACAACGATTTTTTTTACCTTAAGTACGTTGTTGTTTATGTCAGCCTTTCCTTTCTCAATTTCAGCAATTTCTTGTCTAATGGAAATAAGAGCATCACAGAACCTGTCTAACTCAGCCTGCAATGATGTTTAGTTGAATTAAAGAAGAAATTAGTCACACAAAAAAATTACAAAGAAGAAAGGGAGTTAATAAGGACAATAATTTTCCAGTAAGGTAATACTTTGCTTTCACTCTCAGTGGGCTCAATCATTAGTGTGCCAGGCACAGGCCATGACATTGTTGGTGCATGAAAACCATAGTCCATGAGGCGCTTTGCAACATCTTCAGGCTCAATTCCAGCAGTATGCTACAATGGGAATAGCTTACAAGTGATCACAACATGAATAATTCTAATTAATTGAATAACAACTGCACTCATTAAATGGACTTACCTTAAAGCCTCTCAAGTCAATGATGAATTCATGAGCAACTGTTCCATTGACTCCGCGGAAAAGAACCGGGTAATGATTCTGTAGGAGTCAAAGTATATGTAAAACCAAGGATCGTATACAGAATGACAGTATTATGATACTAACTAGAAAAAAGGTTGAAAGAAATACATTTAATCTATAAAATGGGACAAACCTCCAATCGTTTTGCCATGTAGTTGGCATTCAAAATGGCTATCTTTGATGCATCAGTGAGTCCTTTAGAACCCATCATGGCTATGTAAGTGTAAGAGATTGGCAATATGAGTGCCGAGCCCCATGGTGCAGCAGAGATGGTACCAAGTGGTTGAGGTTTGCCAGGGGCAGGAATTCCACCAGTTGCAATCTTCATTAAGGAAACAGATAAATAAAAATGCAAAAGACAAACGTGTTATTAAACAGCAAGAACAAAGTCACACAAATTATGTATCTTCATAAGAATTTAAGTTGTATGTATGAGATAACAATGCTATTCAATCTAGAGAAATTAAACTAATGACTAATTGATTTTAGCCGCGAAAGCAATGCACTTTCTAGTGAATATAATTAAAAAAATGTATGCATATTATACGCAATACCATCCATGACTATGAAAGAAGAAGCTTACCACGGGGTGTGAAGGTAAAAATGGTGCTAAGTGTTTCTTTACACCAATAGGACCCATGCCAGGGCCACCTCCTCCATGAGGGATGCAAAATGTCTTGTGGAGATTGAGATGGCAAACATCTGCTCCTATCCAACCGGGGCTTGTGAGTCCCACCTGTTAACATGAACCAAGGGTCCAAATATAATTTTATTATTGAATACATCTTTTTAAAATTAGGCACAAATTGATAAATTCTGGACCAACATGATATCAAGAATGTACCAACAAAACAATCAGTTGATAAGAGTTTTGAAAGACCTGACTGAAGATGTTGGATCAATTTGCGATTTGGAGAAGACTCAAAAGGAGAGAGAAATTAATTCCGTGAACTAAATGTCTTTGGTAATACAAATATCATCCTGAACTACTATCTACCCCAAGAACTATCCCTGACAGACACTTGACCCAGCACTAACTACATGAATGTATAGAAAAACAAACCTGTGCATTCATGTTGGCACCATCCATATATACTTGGCCTCCATTATCATGAATAATCTTGCAAATCTCATCAATACCTTCCTCATAAACACCGTGAGTTGAAGGATATGTCACCTGCAATTTAAATCAAAACCAAACTAATGTAAACAATGCCTAGGTTTGACAATGCCTCAATTAGAGTGAATAAAGTCAATAAATAATGAATAAGCTTCTATATGAAGCAAGTTGTACCATAAGTGCTGATAAGTTGTCCTTATGTGTTTCAGCAGCCTTCCTCAACTCTTCAATATTAATGTTTCCCTTGGCATCAGTTCCAACAGAGACAATTTTCATTCCACACATAGCAGCACTAGCAGGATTTGTACCATGTGCTGAGACAGGTATAATACAAACATTGCGGTGGTGGTCTCCCCTTGACTACAGTTTCCAATGGCCAAAAGAAGTAAGAAGCGTCACAGGAATTTAAGAACATTTATCAGAGATAGTAATGTAGGAAAATCATTGCATCTCTTCAAGATATGTAGCAGTAGAAAATGATACAACTGAGACTATGTACAATTGGCTGAAATGAAAATACAATGTTACATTAAATAATCACAGAAACTTTTATATCCTATGAGAAAATCAGAAGAACCATAAATTTCCTAATAAATTATCTTCATGATCCAAGTTTGGTCCATACCAAATGATATGCACGAATAACCATAAGTCCAGCATATTCTCCAGCAGCACCAGCATTTGGTTGCAAAGAGAAGGAGTCAAACCCGGTGATGGTACACAACAGTTCACCCAAATTGTTGAACATTTCCTGAAACCAGATATGCTTGTTTAGAGATAGAAAGCACAACTTCTATCCAATATTTTCAGGTACAAAAGTACAAACATGAATTTCTTTGAATCATTATTGTTATAAGATTATTTAAACATCGGATTACCTGATAACCTTGAGCCTGGTCAACTGGTGCAAAAGGGTGAATATCAGTAAAGTCGGGCCATGTCACAGGCATCATTTCAGTTGTTGCATTCAGCTTCATTGTACAAGATCCCAGTGGGATCATACTGTGGCATAGTGAGAGATCTTTTGATTGTAGCCTATGCATGTACCTAAGTAACTCATGCTCAGTTTGGTACCTATGAAGAGAAAAGTCAAATTGAAGTAAGCTTTTATAATATAATCACATGAATTCATATTTTGTGAAAAGGGGTATACGTGTTAAAGATAGGGTGTGTCAGATAAGGGCTCTTCCTAACTAATCCAGGAGGAATCGCACTCTGAACTTCTGATGCAAGAGATGCAGCAGTGAAGGAGACCTGAATATAAATTAACATCAAATTCATGAGTAAAGACACAAATGACAATTTGTGAAACAGATATATAATATAAAATCATACTTACTGATTTTCCACCAGCAAAAACTTTGAAAAGCTTATCAACATCCTCTAATGTGGTTGTTTCATCAAAAGCAACAGTGATCTGAAAAGCAACCAAGATCCATCATCCAAAGACATGCAAACACAATTAACTGATTTGGTGCAACAAAAAGCAATACTCACGGTGTTTCCATCCACAGCTCGCAAATTTATTTCACTTTTGATAGCAGCATCAGCAATTGCATGCGCATTGGAAGTCTTAACCTTCACAGTGTCAAAGAAGGGAAGGTCCTGAACTTCCACCGTTCCAAGTTTCTTTAATCCAAGAGCAAATACCCCAGCAAGACCATGAACACGGTTTGCAATGTTCTTAAGGCCTTCAGGTCCATGATACACTGCATACATGGCAGCCATGTTTGCAAGCAGTGCCTAAACAAAATCAACCAGTATTGAAAAGATCCTCAACCAAGTCAAACAAAATCAAAACATAGCTCCAGGAACACACTAACTCAAGGGTTCATGCTGATCCATCCTTAATAGAAAGTTCCAAAACAAAAAATATGATTTGAATCATGAATACATAGTTAAAAAAATTAGAGTTTAAGATAATTCATTTTTATAATAATTACTTTAAAAGTTATTAAAAATTTATATTCAGGTTGACTTTTCATTGACGGACAGTATAATAAAATAAGTACTATACAAAAATTGACAATTTTGCAATACATGACAATCTACACTTATTTGACAAAGTAATAAACCTTTGTTCTATCAATGCATTCTAATAAAACAACAGTCAAGAATCTTACCTTGACAATCCAAGATTACATGACCGTGTAAAAATCCACAATATATTATACGTACATTATAATTAAGTTCTAAAAATATTAAAAATGTTTAAATTCTTAATAGCTTTTGCACACCATAGCCAATAACTAAGAATGATTGAACAGCCAAATCAGGTAGTTACCTGAGCAGTGCAAATGTTGCTGGTAGCCTTGTCCCTCCTGATATGCTGCTCTCTAGTTTGCATTGCCATCCTCAAAGCAGTCTTTCCAGAAGAATCAACACTGACCCCAATGATTCTCCCAGGCATCATCCTCTTGTACTCTTGTGAAGTGGCCAAGAAAGCTGCATGAGGGCCTCCATACCCCATTGGCACCCCAAACCTCTGAGCTGAGCCAACAACAATATCTGCCCCCAACTCACCAGGAGGCTTCAACACAGTCAGTGCCAGCAGGTCACTTGCCATAACAACCTTCACCTCATGAGCATGAGCCTTCTTGATGAATTCCCCATAGTCCAAAACCTCACCCTCAGTACCAGGGTACTGCACAAGCACACCACACACATCCCCAGACTTGTAGTCAATATCCTTAAGATCTGCTGTCACAACCTTGAGATCAAATCCAGCAGCCCTTGTCTTGCAAATATCAATGGTCTGAGGGTGGCAGTTGCTTGCAATGATGAAGGTTTTCTTCTTCCCTTTCTGAATGTGATTACACATAGACATTGCCTCAGCTGCAGCAGTGCCCTCATCAAGCAATGAAGCATTGGACATAGGCAAGCCTGTGAGGTCAGTGATCATGGTCTGGTAATTCAGCAGTGACTCAAGCCTCCCTTGAGATATCTCAGCCTGGTAAGGAGTGTACTGGGTGTACCAGGCAGGGTTCTCCATTATGTTCCTCAAGATCGCTGGTGGAACATGAGTGTTGTAGTACCCCATCCCAATGTAGGACTTGAAAACCTTGTTCTTTGAGGCCAAGTCCTTCATGTGCTCAATCATCTGACTCTCTGTCAACCCTCCATCGAATTTTCCGAACTTCATCTCCTTCTGGCGAATCGATTTTGGCACGGTCGCGTCCACGAGGGAATCAAGGCTCTCAAATCCACACGACTCTGCCATCTTGCTCTGTTCCTCTGGGGTAGCTGAGTTATGGCGCCGGGGGAAAGTATCACTCCGTTGAAGCGCTTCAACTGAGATGGATCGGGTTGAACCAACGCCAAGAAAACCACCAACAACGCCGCGTGACATGTTGGTGATGTTCATGTTCCTTCCCAGAAGGTTCTCTGTTTTGGATCCCCTGCTTCGTAGAACAGGGGAAGAAACAGAGGACATGCACCTGGAGGAAGAGTACAGCAACATGGGGGTGGTGGAAGAGTGCAACACGGATTCATTCTTCTGATGCTGCCTTGCCTCTGAAACTAGACGCCTCAGAATTGCACGGTTCGCAAGCCTGCGAGCACGTTCCATGAGTGCTACTACAGAGAGAACAAAAAATGAAATAAAGAACAGCGGAAATGGTGTTTTGTGTTAGAATTTGAGGCTTTAGAACTCTAGGTGTGTTTATTTTTATTCTTGCTATTATTCCATTGGAGTGTGTGAGTGAGGATGGGGTGTAAAGTGTGGTTGACGATAATATAGTCCTTTGAAGGCTATATTTATTGTATAAAATATGAACGAACGTATGTTATATATATATGGTGATAATATTATATAATATAAATAATTTGATGTGATATAATTGATAAATAGTTATGTCTTATTAACATTTATTAACATGTATTTTGGAATTTAATTATTGGATTTGTGTATGTGAAAGAGAATCTATTAAAAGAGATCAGCCTCTTGCGTATAAATTCTTATTCCTCAAGTGAAGAGTTTTAGTCTTAATTGGGAGATACTCTCATCACTAAAAGATAATATTATAATATGAAAGCTTAGATTTTGTGGAAATGAATGGGTAAAATATGGTTGAATTTTTTGTGGGGGTGATAAAATATAGTTTTGAGATCTGGTGGAAATGGTAGGTGGTTGGTGACTGAGTGTCCACCTATGAAGGAAAAAGACAGATTCAAGGTTATCACTGTCTCAGAAGAAAACACCACAAACTGTAGAAGAGAGGAATGGATGGAAGGCGTTGAAGCTGTGGAGATTGAGTTTCAATGGAAGGCATTGAAGGGTGTTATATTTTGGGGAAGGAAAAAAATGTTTTTTGTTTTCTTTTTTATTTTCTGAGGTTTGAAAAGTGTAAGATTCTGATGAGTTGTTTGTGGCAGATCCTCTTTCACAGAATCACAACAGGCTTATCCTTTGTGTCTGAAAGGACAAAATAAACAAAAGGGTAAATTGGGGTTGGGATTTTTTGAGTAAGAGCAATGTGTTTCTGACTTTGCGTGACTCAATATGCTAGTGAATGGTGTCATTGGTGTGAAATGAGATCAACACTTAGATGCGTGAAGGAACCATCACAATCTAAACGTGAGATTTTTTATTCATGCAGGCTCTTCCTTTAATTCGTGGGACTCCATTTTGGGTATGACACTGAAGAAATTTTGGTAAATGGGGTTTTTTGAGGCAATATTTAAGGATCTATGTCTCTCACTGACAAATGCAGTCAGTGTGGATTCATTAGTACGGTGAATCTCTAAGGTTGTGTAATGAATCTCTAAGGCAAATGTCGAAAATCTAGCCAATAAAAATGATACAAATCTTATCTAGCAAGTCTAGCAAGTTTTGGCTGTGATTTTTGGATTAGCATGTAATAATTGTGAAATATACATTAATTTTATTGGTAGTTAATTTTTCTTAAAAAACTTGTTTAAGAAATTTTGGATTAGCATGTAATGATTAATTTATCTAAAAATTTAAATATAAACTAATCTCTTTCCAACTAATGTGATATTAAATTTTAGTATTGTAATTATAATGTAATAGAACTAGTATAATAATCCGTGCATTCACAAGGATATATTAAAATTATCAATATATATACATATATATTTATATAATAAATTTAAGATAAAATTATTATATAAAAATACAAATGCTGTCTATGCTTTTAAATTTATATTACAACTTACTAATACAATATCAAAAAGATAAAATTAGTAATTTAATTAAATAAGGAAAATAAATAATAATATTATGCATACTATATATTTTAAATTATAAACCTCATACTAAATAAATATTAATATATAATTATTATTAAAAATTATCAACATAATTTTAACACTAGTTATACTTTCTATATAATATTCAATTCTTCTATGAAATTATGTCCATATTTTTAAATTTAAATCATATTATAAATTTATATTCTACCTTATATAGTAATATTTATTTAATTTTAAATTATGTTTATAGCCAAACAGACAAAATTAGTTATTTAATTTATTAATGTAAATAATTAATAATATTATGTACAATATATATTTTAAATTATGAATAAATGCTAAAATATTATATTAATGTATAATTACTATTAAAAATTATCAACATGATTTTAACATTAAGTTAACTTCCTATATAATAGTCAATCATTGTATAAAATTATGGTCATGCTTTTAAATTTAAATCATATTATAAATTTATATTTTATTTTTATTTAATAAAAGTAGAGATTAAATTATTACAAGAGTAATTTTAATAGAGTTGATATTTATCCTTGACATTCATTTATTCATTACAAATATTAGATTTTAAGAAATAAACAATAAAAATAAAGAGTAATATTCTTAGAATTATTTTTGAAATAAGTTGATTATTTCTTATTTAAATAATTTTTTTAATTTTAAACTGTGCTCCTTATCAAATAGGAAAAATTAATTATTTAACTCAGTAATAAAGATAAAGCTTAAATATGTTTTTATCTTTGATAAACATGTAATTTTTATTTATGATTCTTAATAATTTTTTTAATATTTGGGTCTCTAACAAATTTTTTATTTTATTTTTGTTACCTAAATATATTTAGATACAATTTTAAAAAGTAAAATAAAGTTATTTGAATAAATTTATATGCTATGTTATTTAATAATGCTTATTTAATTTTAAATTTTACTCATTGTCAAATAGATAAAATTAATTATTTAAAATAATAATAGAAATAATTAGTAATATTATGCATGATATATATTTTAAATTATAAATATTATACCAAAACTTTATATTAATGTATAATTACTATTGAAAAATTATTAACATAATTTTAACATTAATTTTACTTCCTATATAATATCCAATCCTCAACTAAATTTATTTTAAATATATATATTTTTTCATTTTATGTATTTTCAAATACTTGTAAATATATA
>JAMLFT010010892.1:0-11500 GCA_026544285.1 Pachyrhizus erosus
ATTTTTTATAAGTTAAGATTTTTATAGTTACAAATATATACAATATATATGTGATATGATTGATAAATGATTTTTTAAAAAATATTTTATAAGATTTACGATCTTTAAATTCATATATATGAAAAAATATTAACAGAAGTTAATCTTTAAATAATTTTCAGTTTCTTAAACTTTAACCGAAAGATATTTTGATTTTACAAAATAAAGCTTAGTAAAATTTAATTTAAATCCATTTTGAACATAAAACCTGAAATAAAATTAAACTGAAGAAGAAAATGTGATAATTTTTACAACAATTTAACAAATAGAAAAATAAAAACTAGTTGTTGAACACCCCTTATATATGATGCATTATCCCAAAGGGTATCTTTGTCCTTTTGTGTTGTCTCGTTAGGTGCTGTCTCCGGCCAGCATCAGTTGGTGGTTCAGTTATGATGTGAACGTTCATTACCTTTTGGGAGGGAACACTTTGGATGTATCATCTAATTGCGCGTTACACTTACAAAGATGAATGCATTCTTTTGTTTCTTTAGTTTTGGTTTCATTTCATTTCCCTAAATCATTCATGATTTGTTTGAAAAAGTTAATTAATAACCCTCGTTTTGGTTTTTGGCCTAAAGACTACTTAAGACAGAAGAATAAAATAAAAACCTTACAAAGAAGCAGAAACTACACCATCTGGAAGCCTAGCATTCATCAACAAAGGTCATACATACCATCAAAGTCTTGAATTAGGTTCTTATTAGAAAATTAGTCACAACAAGAATTTCTTTTCATTTTCGCTTTAATAAACATTGGTCAAGATTTTTTATTTTATTTTTTTTTATCAGAAGCCCCACTACTAAACAAGTGGTTAAATAATCTCTAATTGGGGCTTTAGAAAAGAAGCAAAAGGGGTAAAAAATTTCTATTGAAAGGAAAAGTTCAAGCCCCTTTTTGTTAATCCATTTTGGAAACACCAAACAGTCACACACACAAACAGATATATACGATTTCTTTTATAAGTAAAAGGATTAATTATGGGGCGTGTTATTTAATTAATTAACAACCTAAACTATTAATTATATAGGTAAACTTACTTGACATCTACGTACTATCACTTAATGATCCTTGGTCCTTGAAAGATTATTTTATCCTTAATTAGTATGGAAACATCTTGTTAGAAACAATAATATAATATTAAACAAGGACAAGTTAGTTTATTTTTTTATAAATTTTAAAGAATGTGCATGTGAAGTGTATTAATTTAATACGGAAATAAATTTGATTTTAGTTCATTGTTAGTTATTAATGTAATTTTTAAATGATTGGATTTTAAAATTTTTAAAACAATTATAATAATAATTAAACTCATTTAATTAATGATATATCTATATGTAATTGGTGATGCTCATTATTATAAAAGAAAATTTATAATAAAAAATACACCCAGTAAATAAAGAATGGAGAATATTATAGTATTCCAATCTTATGTGTCAATGATTATTAATTTCTGTAAATTTCAATTTCTTAATATGGTTTTATTTAATGAAAATATAAATTACTTATTAAATACTGAATTTCATAAAATATTTTATTAGAGAATATTATAAAACTAAATAAATGTAAGTAACATAATTTATAAAAATTTTAAAAAAATCTATACCAAAATTTGAATAGATTGTTTAATTTATACCAAAATTATTCATTTTAATTTAAAAACCTTAGATCACTTGAAAACGACTAACTTTATTTATATATTTTAGAATAAAATTTATTAGGATTGACATAATTGTAAGAAATTTGAATAGTTTGTACAGTGTTTTAAGAACAAATCTTTATTATCACTATCATATACTAAAAAAAATATTTTAAAATAAGTGCATATGAAGTGTAGTAATTTATTGTATAAATAAATTTTATTTCAATTCATCTATGAATGAATTTTTTAAATAACCTATTTTAAAAATTTTAGAGAATGATAGTCATAATTAAACTCATTTAATAATATAAGGTGTTGTTGATTATAGTAAAATCCAGTGAAAAGAATGCATTAAAGTTAGCCTAGTTGTGAAAGATTTAAGTATTTTTACATTATATATTACGTTAAAATCTCATTGTTTCTATTATATAGAAACATAAAATAATAAAAAAATTATTGTTTCTATTATATATAGAAACATAAAATAATAAAAAAAATTATCTTACAACATTTAACAACCAACTAGAGTTTACTCATAGCAAAAAGAAATCTCTCAACGAGACTAAAAACATAGTAGTACTTCAATCATCTATGTATATATAATTATTATGAATTTTTTTAAATTTTAATTTCTAAATATGATTTCGTTAAGCACAAGCAAAAATTATTAATTAATTATTTAACTTAATAAAAATATTTAATTAAATATTAGTTAAAAATAATTAATTGTAACTAATGTAATCATGAATCAGTTGAAATGTAGTCATTATAATTAACTATCATTCTTGAATTCAAATTTAAAAAATGCAGTTGTGTTAAAATTTGTTAAAGGAAATTTTACTGTTATTAATGGTTTCAATTAGCTTAAGAACCAAATAAGGTGTGCCAATAACAAAAATTAATAAAAAAAATTAAAATACAATTGAAACTCTTACCTTTTTTTATAATATGTAATTTTGATTATTTTATTAAAAAATAGAGATATTTAATATTTTAATTTTTAAATTAAAAAAATTGATTCGACCCTCTAAATTGATGAGCTGACATTTAAGTTATTAATGTATCTTAGGTGACATGTTAGTATAATAGTTATATTTTTAAAATTATTTATTGACGATGGGATAATTTAATTTAATAAATAATTATTTAAATAATATAAAAAATTAATTAAATTTTCAAATTTCTATTTTAAAAAATCATGACCGCTGGAAAATAGACTAATAAAATATTGATCATAAATAATAATAATAATAATAAGAATATGTCATATAAAATAACTGTTCTAATCGAAAGTCAACATTAAAAATTTAATGGTAAAAAAAGTATTATATGGAAGATAGGACTAAATTTTTTATTTTTGAAAATCATGGGTCTAAATATATAATAGAAAGACCAAAGTTATTAATTGAAAAAAATATAAAGTCAAAAATTACATTTTAGCATTATAAAAAAATAGCCACTGCTCATTGATAATTTACAGATTCAACACCAACCGAAATTGTCCATTTCAACTTTAAAAATCCTTATATTAAAAATGGCCTTGAATTTTTAATCCAATTCTGGTTCACTTCACAGCTAATTAATCCAATACATTCTTTTTTCAACACAGTTAGAAGTAGTATTGGTTAAAATTTCCAAGAAAGATTTATTTAAAATTAAATCTATAAAAATTTATAATTTTTGATAAATTTAACTAAAAAAAAATGAAATATTATATGGTAGTGTTATAATTGGGAGGGTTTTGATGTAAATATTATATAAAAAAATAATTTTTTTAAAGAAAATAATTTTATTTAAATACTTTGATTTATGTAAATTTTAATTTGTCATAAATACATATATTATGACATAAAAAATAAAATAAAAATTTAATTATTTTAAGAATATTTAAAAAATAGAAGCCTGCATTCAAAACCTAAGAATTTAGAAAGACACAGAATGAAACACCAAAATATATGTTAAAATATTTGTTTTTGTTTTAGTTTTAAAACAAAAAGGAAAGAAAGAAGTAACAGTGAGTTTGAGACCCTATTATGTGACTAGTTCCTCGTACACTCCACACTAACCGTTGTCATCGTCCCAAATAGTAAAACAAATTTACATTATTTTATTCTGAATTCTTCTTCTTAACTGAAACAAAGAGATTGATTCTCTTCAATAAAAACCCCCCCATACCATAATCCTATTTCCTCACTCCAACCTCGTTTTCCTCGCTTCCTCGCTCTTCTTTCACTCACAATCCTCTGTTTTTATTCTCCAATGGGTTCCGAAGTAGAAGAACCAACACCACAACAATCCACAAACACTCTCCTGGAAACGACGTCGTTGACTCAAATCCACGCCAACAACGGTCACGTGCCCGTTATGCCCACTCTTTCAATCGTCAAGCCCCATTTACTTCTCCCCAAGCCAGTGCCTCCAACCACTTACACTCAAAACGACGTCGTCGTTTCCTCCACATTCGCCAAATTCTTCCGCCGCCGCCGCAACGACCTGTCGTCCGCGATTGCCCGCGGGATCTCCACGCTGAAGAACTCCATCGAAGACCAAAACGACGTCACAGAGTTCAACCTCTCCGGATTAAAGGTCGTTGTGACGGTGAAGAACGACGCGCCGTTCCCGCAGGGGCGAATCAGCTTCTTCTCGCGCTCCAATTGTAGAGAGAGCGGTGCGCTGAGAAGATTCTTCAGAGAGAGAGGGTTGAAGTTCGTGGAGATAAACGTCGACGTGTTCGCGGAGCGAGAGAAGGAGCTTAGAGAGAGAACGGGGAGTGTTACGGTGCCCAAGATTTTCTTCGGCGAGAGGCTCATCGGAGGCTTGGTGGAGCTGAACGCGTTGAGGAAGGATGGCGGCGAGGAGTTGGAGAAGCGGCTGAAGGCGGCGGCTGCGGGAGGCGAGGGACCGGCGGCGCCTGCGTACGGGTTTGACGAGGCGGTGGAGGAGGAAGAGGTGGAGGAGGAGATTGGGAAGGTGGTTAGGATTTTGAGGCAGAGGTTGCCGATTCAGGATCGGTTGATGAAGATGAAGATTGCGAGGAACTGCTTCGCAGGGAGCGAGTTGGTGGAGCTTCTCGTTCAACACCATGGCTATACTCCTTTCAAGGTACGTTGAGTTGAGTTCGCTTCTTTTTCTTTTCTATTTTTTTTAATTTTAAAAATTTATGTCGGTTAAGGTGAAAATGAGTATTTGAAAAATATGGTCATTTGCATAATCAATCAACGCATTATGAGTGGAGGGTCTGTTCGTTATGATTTTATCATATATTTTCATACATAAATTATTAATTTTTCTATTCAATACTTCAAATTTGTATTTACAATAATTTTCAATTGATTAAAATTATGAAAATTAGGCTCATGTTTTTATATTTTTCACATAATTTTTTGTTTTATTAATAAATAGTTATTTTGGTTGCTGATTTTATAATATGCTACGCTCGGATATTAGTTGCTGATAATAACAGTAGTTAATTTAAAATAACTTCTCTTATATTCTAAAATTAATTTAAATTGAATACGTTAGTGTAAAAATCTTCTGCATTTTTATATAAAAAAATTATCATAATATTTTTTAATTAATTCACAATATGACCTTATAAGAATCTTCATAGCATGAAAAAATTATTTCTTTTTAACGTCATCTATTTAAATTGTACGGCTTTGATTTGACATTTTGACTTCGAGATGGAGATTTTGTTTTAAATGTTTAAAATAATGTTTGAAACTTTGTCTTAAACGTTAACGGTACTTCTCAAGTTAGTGCTTGTTGAAATTAAATTGATGTTACTTAACCTTAAAAGAAAATTGATGTTACTTAACAATTAAGATTAATTTGGTAATGTTAAACTAGAATTTCTGTTTGTTTTGCATTTCTATTTGTGTCTATTGCATTTTAATTTATATTTTGGTAACAGGATTTTAAAATAGGTCCTGTTATTTTTTGTTATTGTTTTTATAATTTAACAAAAGATGTTTAAATAAATAATTTAGTTAAAAAAATTATTTTCGAATGAGAATTTATTCATAAACTAAAGTATAACTTTTATTAAAATAAGCTTCAATAGTTTATTTTAAGAATTTTACTGAAATACATTTAAAAATAATTCATAAAAAAATATAAATTACTTCCGTAAATCTAAATAAATATTTTTTTCAAATATTCCCAAAGCTTTTTTTTATTATTATTTGTCGTTTAATTTAATGCACGCATGACATGTGTCCTTTTATTGGGAACTGTGAAGTCAAGGCCTAATATGCTTTATTTCTACGTTTTTGTTAACTTATTTATTTTCTATACAATATGAAGTACAAACTTACCTAAATTGTTTTACAATTTTACATTCATATATATAAGGAGAAAAGAATGACACCTTTTCTCTTGGCATCGACAACCTATTGGATTTTGAGAAAGAAACAGAGTACTAATAATGAAACACATGAGGGACTTATGATACTGGCTAAGGAATAAATAATAATAAACCAACCTCGTGTGTCATTAAAATGTAATAAAGTTCTTTTCATAATAATAGTGGACATACATTAAAATGTAATAAAGTTCAATTTATAGATCACCTTTTTTAAAATAGAAAATGTTTGGATACAATTCAAATTTCCTTTTTCATATCTTGAATTCTATTGTTTTTTTTTATATAATTTTTATTGAATTTAATTTTGACATATCGTTAAATATATCTATTTTTACTTTACTTAATATTTTAGTAACATATAAAATCGTAGATTCATTAAATGGGATGACATGTCAATCCATTGCAACACTATTCAAATTAAATTCGTTTTTCTATTCCTTGGTTAAACTTTTAATCACTTCTATTACTATTAGGGATGAATTAGATTCATCTACTTTTTTTTTTTTTTTTATAATTTGATTCATCTATAACAGCCACCGGTTATTGTATTTTTATTAAACCCCTTAATTATAAATCCCAAATCCTGCAACAGTTACTGAACTTTTTATTCTTATTAGACTATGATCGACCTACATATGGACTGTTTGTTAGCCATTTGGGATATATGTTAATTAGTTTTATTTTTAACAGCACATAATTAGGATTCACTTATATAAGTTTGTGAAAAAAAAAAAAAATTAACTTGTAAAATAAATTATATAAAATAAATGTTATCATTCACAATATAAAATAATTTTATACTGTAATCATATATAATAAATTTATTGATTTTTATAATAATTATTTTAAAAATTATATTAACAGTAATTTATAATTAAAGGAAGATGTAAAACTATTTTATATACCATTAAAGTCAAATAAATATTTCCAAGCCAAAGGTGCACAAGTTCTGATCTAAGCTGTCTCGGCATCGGCGAATTGCATATGATTGAATTGTTGACAATGTCACTGATTATGTGAATTGCTAAATTTTCTGATAGACTTTTATTAATTAAATTATTTTTTTATTTTTTATATTAATTTAAAGTTTTACTTTAATTTTTAAGTTTGATTTCATATTTTTATTATGTTATTAATTTTGGGTGTTGGTTAAAAAATAATCTTTGACCTTCGAACTATAAAAATTAATAAAAAAAGGATTAAATTGAAGTTAAGAAAAAATAACAAATCAAATTGACAAAATTAAAAGATAAAAATTAAATTGAGACTTTAAATAAACATAAAGGAATGCGGGAGTAATTTAACCTTTTTATATAAGGTTAAATTATATGTTTTGTAAAAATATTATGATTTTTTATTTGGTTTTCCTTTTTTTAAAATAGTTACTATTTAATCCAAAAAAATATTTTTTTAGTTCCCATGTAATCTCTCTATTAAGTTTTTGTTTGTGTTGTTTGGAAGTGCTTCCTTGACTTCGACAGATTCGGTATCAAATAAAATAAATAAATCATGACATACAGAGAAACTAAACAGAAATTCACAATATACAGAGAGACTAGAAAATAGACCAAAAAAAGAAAATACTTAGTGAATAAAATAATGAAAGATTAACACAAGAACAAAATGAAAAATGATTTTTTTTTAAGTCAGAACAGCTATCTTTAACATTACAAGCAATGCACCACTCTTCAACAAATTAAACTTGTATTTTATTTGTCTCTTATATTAATAAAAAGTGTTTTTATTTAGATAATTAAATTCATATTTGTCTTGGTTCATAATTAAAGTCATATTTTCTCTTAATTTCCACATTTTCAACCGTTATATTATTATTATTTTTTAAATGCTTCTAGTTGGAACTCGATTAATTAATAGCTACCAGCCATTTGTAAAGTAAGCTACTTTTTCCTTTGCAGAACTAATCAAAATTCTTTCACATAATAAAAAAAGGTCAATCATTGTTACTGTTGCGTGATTTACATTAGGCACGTAACAATAATAATTTCTAGTTTCTAAATATGACACATTGTTTTTCAATGTCGTAATTTTGTTTCTCTAACTGTAACGTTTTTCCTAAATGGTTTTCATTCCAATCCAAATGTTTAGGCTGTTGAAATTGGGAAACAGTTATGCAAGAAGCACTTCATCCATCATGTTTTCGGGTAAGAAAAGAGCTTCAGAAACTAATGAAATTCCAAGTGCATTTTAATGTACGAGCCAATAGCTGCACTCCTTTAGAAATTTTATTCTTGCCATTGTCAACTTTCTTTTATAGGGAAAATGATTTTGAGGAAGGAAACCACTTCTATAGATTCCTTGAGCACGAACCGATTATTTCCAAATGCTTTAACTTCCGTGGTGCCACAAATGATAGTGAACCGAAGGCTGCAGCTGGAGTGTGTGATAGGCTTACCAAGATTATGTGTGCCATTCTTGAGTCCTATGCTTCTGAAGATAGGCGACATGTTGATTATGTGGCCATTAGCAAAAGCGAAGAATTTCGGAGGTATGGCACATACAGTAGACGAAATTGTATATTTTTGTACATATTGTGAATGCAAAAATTCTTGGATTTATTCAATATGCATATTGCAAGGCTGCATGACTTTTGTTTCCCTGTGTACCATTTATTTGCTCATTCTAAGTTTATTTCTTGTTGACACATAATTTTGTCAGAGTTCACTTCCCTTGTGAGTAATCATTGATTTTCACTGTGTTACCTATATATTGTCTTGTAAGTTGGCAATCAAGCTTTATGGTTGAATTCATCAATTTTGATACTAATTAGTTAGATTGGCAAATTTTAATTTAAAACGAACAACTTGGGATGTATGTAAGGCAAATGCCTGAATTTTCTCGCTCTAGCAATGTGATTTGAATCATTTCCTTTCCTGTCTATATATATTACTTTATAATTTCTACATTAATTTGTTGGGGGAAAATTCCCCTATCTTTACCCACAATGAGGATTAAAGGTATGGGATACACACATAAAATAGTAAAATACATGAATTTGTGTTAGTTGACATCTCTTGCCTGTCCTCAAGAACATCTAAAAAATATTCATTATCACATAACACATATCAAGTTTTCTGAACAAACTTAAAAATCATTTCTCATTACAAGACCATCCTTCTCACTTAAGGTGGTGACTCCCTCTCTTGAATTAGGATGGTGGTGATTTCACTCTCTACAAAAATCTTTTTATATAACAAAGGTTCAAGATTCATTCATAAATGTCACTTAGTGAGCTTTAATTATCCCATCCCTTCATCTACACCTCATTATGATAATGAGATTCTCCAAGAGTCAAGATACATTTACACTTCTTGAAATACTCCTCTACACTTTGTTACTGATAGTGGTGCCAAAATATTTTTCGTGATAATGAGGTAATAATTTCAAACCATGGTTCTTGTTGTCTCTGCAAAACTTTATATTTTTTGCCTGCATCTCTATCCATTGTCTTGGTAAGAATGTAGTTAACTTTTTATCAAGTGCATGTACATTCGATATACTTATAGAGAACATGAAAAGAACAAAGTGCCACAGGTATCCTCTTTTACGTATCTAAATTTAATTTCTTGTTTTCCTAACAGATATGTAAACATGACCCAAGATCTGCAGCGGGTGAATCTCTTGGAACTATCAGAAAACGAGACATTTGCTTTCTTCTTAAATTTGCACAATGCTATGGTCGTCCATGCTATCATTAGAGTAGGGTGTCAAGAAGGTGTAATTAATAGGAGATCCTTCTCTGATTTCCACTATTTGATTGGAGGGCATCCTTATTCTCTTAGTTCTATTAAAAATGGTATCCTCAGAAGCAATCGGAGGTCACCATACTCCTTAATCAAGCCCTTTGGCACAGGAGACAGGCGCTTAGAGGTAAGCAGTTTTTTCTATATAGAATTTTGGATAATTTCAAGTTGGTTGGTTTAAGCTTACATTAAGGACCAAGTAAAATTAAGGAAAAAACTTAAATCAAATTCCTTATATCCTGTCTATTAAGTTTCAGATCAAACAGTAACATAGAAACACCTTAACTGAGCTTAATGTCAAGGATACAGTGAACCTAGTCTAAATGTCGTCCTAAAATTGAACCAGTGCTGCAGCCTCAAGTTGTGTGTGTGTTTTTTTCTCTGATTCATTTTTTCCAGATTCCCAGTAAATTCCTTTCTCATAGAAATAATTTCCTGTCATTAAGAAAGATTAATGCGTTTCTACCAAACTGCAGCATGCTCTAGTCAAAATGAATCCGTTAGTTCACTTTGGACTTTGTAATGGCACGAGGTCGAGCCCAAAGGTGAGGTTTTTCTCACCCTATAGAGTTGCAGAAGAATTGAGAAGTGCTACTAGAGAGTTTTTTGAGAATGATGGAATTGAAGTGGACTTGGAGAAGAGGACCATTCATCTCACTCCAATTTTCAAGTGGTAAGCAGTTTGTGAATTTCTGCAGCATTGGTTTTGATTGTCGATTTCTAGCATTCTGCTTAAGAAATATTTATATTGGCAGGTACTCTTCAGATTTCGGACAAGAGAGAAAAATTTTAAAGTGGATAATAAATTTCTTGGATGCAAATAAAGCTGGTCTTTTGACGCATCTTTTAGGTGATGGTGGTCATGTTAATATCTCTTACATGAGTTATGACTGGTCAATAAATTCCTGAATTGATGTGAACCGAATTGATTCAGCTCTTTAGCCGCTGAATTTACCAGATATTGTACATATCTCAGGTTTTGATTTGTTAACGAGTCTAAAAGGAGAGACTTTGATTGGTATTGATACAAAAAATTTTTTGTAAACCAAAATCTAATGTACATCAATGATGTGCAGAAATTGTAGAATGTTCTGTTTTAGCTTAGGTAAGTCCAAAGGAACAATTGAAGTGGTCAAAATAAAACTCTGCTTATATATTAGGATATCCATATAATGATATTATCATACCAACTAACGTATATATTCCATACTGCTCCAAATACTAGTAAGATATTGCAGTGAGATATTTTATATCTCACTAGAGTATTATCCACTTTAGAGATAAAAAAAAGAAGAGTTATATGCATCTTAAGAAAATAAGGGGATAAATTTATAATTTGTACATATTAGGATTTAGATTTTAGACAATACCGACCAGAAATTAGAATTCATGAACACGCCTTGACATCTTTATTTGGAATTTGTCACGCATACCATTTTTTACTTGCAAGGTACCGAAGTTTAGTCTTTTGTGTTGCCTGTTGGGACATCTCTTAATTTGCTTGGCCAAATTGACTTAGATTGTGCAGGTTGTCTTATACTCATTAAGGTTAATAATGAATTAAATAAACTTAAATATAGGTCGAGACTTGATTTAATAATTAATTTATTATATTTAATTAAAAAATTAAATGAATTAAACTTGAGTTAAAATGTAACTATTAAATAAATGAGTTGAAGTTAAATTGTATAT
>JAMLFT010010893.1:0-11498 GCA_026544285.1 Pachyrhizus erosus
TAATTATTTAAATATTAATATTTATTTATTAATTAGAAAAAAAATCTGGAAAAATTTTCTTTTTCTTATTTTCTTATTTTCTTATTTTCCTATCCGTATTCTAATTTTCTAAACTTTTAAATTCTGAATTCCATATCTTTTATATATTGTTATTTATTTTATTTACTTATTGAAGTATATCCTAGGTTTCATTTTTAATATTCCTTAATTTGCTAAATAAATTTCCTATTATCTAACTAACTACTTTATTTCCATTGAAACAATAATATTTTCATTGATTTGGAAAATGGGATGTTACACTCACCATATTACTAGGCAATTCTTTTTTGTTGAGATTTATTCTTCTTGTCACACTTTACAACAATGCACTGTCAAATGGATTCGCATCTTCCGCACCTTGTCCTTTATCCAAACCACAATGATTTCATGCCATCAAGGCAACATCATCCATCACTATTGCCACTAAAGTTATCCTCATTCTCAACTCTTGACCCTAAGGTCATTGTCATTAAATTTTTACCAACTAGGCCACACCACTAGTAGTTCTTATGGCCAAGGCTGTCCTTATCCATGACATGTACCATTAAGGTCAATTCAACTCACAATTTCACAAATTTTCAATCAATCTTCCTTATCTCATATCATGAGATAGGATGTGCATGCCATGATAATGAAAGAACTTATTCCCTACATCGAGGTCATGACATTCCATAATTCATTACCTTAATTCAAACTAAAAACCATGTCCCAATGACATTTCATTTTTCACCATCAAGTGATAATAAAATTTTGTTAAAGTTTATCGCAATTATTTTTATCACTCAATTAAATTGAATATTCATCATCTGACTCATTATTCCACCTCCTTTTCTAAAATTTTAAAAATTACTCTCTTCACAAGTTTATCCTTACTACTTAACAATTTTTATGTCTTAAGTAACTTCATATCATAAATTCTAATTTCTCATCCCTGCCTTTCCAAAACTCTAGCTACTATGAAGGTCATAAGTACTCATTAATTTGTCTCAATGATTTCTTATCAAATTCTTAACTCAAGAATTAATTCCTAACCACAACGCCCATTTTATTTTCGTCTTACTTTACTAAATAACACATTTTTTTCACCTCAAAATTTTTAAACACATAAGGGTATATAAATGGTTTATAAAAATGTTCATGACTTTTTCAAATCACCTTCAAATGCTCTCAAATTTTAGGGTAAGTTTCTATTAATACTTAAGGCCATGAATTTATCATATTTAGATATTTTTAGTCACTATTAGGGGCAAGTTTCTACTATAGTAAGTAGCAACAACTTAATTTTGATTTTTTTTACATTTTTCAAGTGTCTCATACACCATATGGGTTGTTCATTTAATTACCTATTCTCACTCATTTATTGCACATCAAATTTGCACCAATTTCATTCATTCAAAAGACAATTAAAATCTCATAAAATAAAAAAAATTTACAATGGTGAAAAATTAAATTTTCTCATCATTATATCCCCCTTAGGGTCATGCAACCAAACATTAAAAGCAATTAACTAATTATTTAAGCAACATATATCACCTAATATCATCACCAAATAACATCATAAACTCAACATATAACATTTTCAAAGTCACTTTAAAATCAAGGCAATAGACATTTATCCACATTTTCCATTACTTTCTCATGCCAAACATAGGCCTCTCATACTCAAAACTTAATCAATTAATTATCAAATTAATTCCAACATTCAAGAGGCCAAACCATGTCATCCCATGCTTCTTTAACCATCAAAGTTTCATTTTTCATGGCTCAAAAATAGTAAACCTATAACAGTGGATGCAAATACTAAATCAAGCTCTAAAAACTTTGTACTTCTCAAAACATCAAAACAAATTTACACAAAGGTAATATATCAAAACCCCAACTTTTCCCACCATTAAAACATTATTTAAGGCTTAAAAATTAAACTCTTTTCATTTTTTGGGACATAAATAGTGGTGCCCTAAATAAGGAAGAATTATTTTATTTCATTGAGTTCCTATGTTCAAAACAAGCTAACACAACAATATGGTGAGGTAAACACCTCCATACACATATCAAACCATAAGAAAGTAAGCAAACTCCTTTATACCTCAAGAAAACTCAAGCTTTTTAAGAATTCTTTTTGTGTAGAGATAATCTTCCTCTTTCTAAGTTATTCTTCAAAGTCTGGTGACCAAAAGGTGACTTCTTGGTGGTGAAAGATGAGAACTTAAAGGGGAAAATTCTAAAACTTGAAGAGGGAAAAGAACAAGAGAAAGGGAAAGGATTTCTTCTCTTTCTAAATTGGGGGTCATGCTTAGGGGCCTCTATTTTGCTTTCATGTTGTCCTTAAAAGTTGGTCCATTATGGAGCCCACTTAATTAGGATTTTTCTTATGTATTTAATAACCTCTTAATTTGTTCTTTAATCACTCCTAATTAAGCTTTATTCATGCATAATTAAATTTTGGATAAACTATCTTTTTAGTTCCTCAGCTTTTTCTTAACTAGTTAATGCTCCTTAATCTTTGGGTACCTACTTTTAGTCCATAATTTTTTTTTTCGTCCATACTTTTAGAATTGAGACTAAAAATAAGGATGAAAAAAAGTCCAGAAACCAAAAAGTTCAAGGATTAAAAAAAAAATTAAAATGTTTAGGGACTAAAATGATAGTTTATCTTTAAATTTTAATTATAATTTTACACACAATCTAATTATATTATAAAATTATTAAGAGTTAAGTTAATTATGACAATGTCATTAATGAGTTGACTTGTCAACTAAGATATTCAATTTTGGTTAACTTATTAATATTACTGTCTCTTGATAAAATTAATTCTCTACTTTAGTAACATCAAACAATGTTACAATAATTTATTTTTGTTTTTCTACCATACTTTTCTATTTTTACTAATTATATAACTAATTTTTCTTAATTAACAATAAATCATCAATTAAAATATTAATTACTTTCAATTATAAATCTAAAAATTTTATGGTGTTACAATATAAGTACTGGGTAACCAGTGGTGGATGTATATTGAGTGGGAGATGTTCTCAACGATGGGAAGATATACAATCTTTAGAGAAGGAAAATAATGGATGGTTTTCGATAGTCATTTGTGAAGAGATTGGAGATGAGATATACATTGCTTAGACATAATTCATAAGATGCACGTTTATCAGTGAGTCAATAGCAACAAAATCCTTTTCTTTTTTATTTCTAGAATTTTCATGATCACTTGTTAGTAGTAAACTACAAAACTAGGTTTACAAAAAGGCAAACACCATAGACAGGAGCTCGATGAATTAATTTATTTAAGTATCCAAAAGTATGAGGGAATTTTAAAATAATCAAGTGAACCTAAAATGTAAAAGTAATATTTGAAAGGTCATTATTAAAAACTATAATAGTTTTAGAAAATAATTATTTAATAAACAAGCTAAGCATAAGTAGAGCTTTTGTATATATTTTGAAAAATTAGGGTGTTAGATATTGAACAAGCTAAAAGGCACATTAGCAATAAAACACGTTAATTCAAAGTGGGAGTGTGAATTGAATTACACTTGAGCCTTTCTTAATTACAGACCTGTCAAAATTTTCTTGACGCGTAACCCAACACCAACAATCTTGGGCACAAAACAAAAAAAAGTGCATTTCCATAGGCTATGCCTTCCACTAGTTATACTTGCATATCAGCACACAAAAAACAACTAAAAACTGAGAACAAACAATTAAGCAAGTTGTTCATTAGCTGCAAATATCCTTCTCTCTTGAAGTGCAAGACTCTTGTGTAGCCGCTCTTGGTGCTCAGAAAATGCCAGAAACAAATTCTTCATATTACTAGCTATATTGAATTCTTTAGTTCCTGAATATACAACCTTCAAATTGTTGCTCGTTCCTCTCTTTCTTTTATGCAATACATTCTGCGAAAAGACAAAATCAATATCAGAGAAAACATTTAGAGAACTGCCATGGGTTATAATTACTATCCAAACAACTTCCGGAGTCCCCTCTTCCACCTACTGAAGTAAAATTACGAGTACAACAAATTTGTCAAAAACTTTAGTCAGGATATTGTAATAAGAATTTCAGAAACAGTTGATAAAATGGCCTGTATCCTCATTATGTGCACAGTGCCTCTAGTGAAATGAGTACCCCTTCAATGAAAGACTGATCAAATCATCTATGTACTTAATAAATTTAATGATTTTATTGGTCTCTCAATTTGACCATTTCGCAATTATAGTCTTGTCCAATTATCATACTCCACTACTAAGCCATAAAATATTCTTTTTGTTGGTAAAAAGGAGGATAGAAACTTGGGTATGAAACCTACCTCTGATATATGCACCAATGCTCCTATCGATGCTTTAATATTTTTGAATCCCACTAGCTTTTCAAGTATCACCCAAGGCCTACATACAACAGTGAATAGATTAATTCTACAGAGAATGAAAACAATCATACTACATTAACACAATGAATGTTACTGTGGATCACCCACCTTTATTGGTAATTCACGATGAACCATTTTTATTCACCAATAGATTAATCTAAACCTCACCATCATATCCTACACCTTTCCCACTAGATTATACCTCTCCAACCCTTTTCTCAGCCCCTTCCCCTCCACCCCACCCATGGCCGAAGAAAAAAAAGATCCATCAGCCAAATTGCGGTTATGTTTGTGTTAAGTGGTTCTAATCTCCACTGGGGTTTTATCAATGGCAATGGGTTCTAATAGCTTACACTCCCTCACATTTCCTCACTAAAGCCTCGCACAAGTAGACCTTCTTCCTCACACACTTCACTCAACTTCATCATCCTCACCATCCTCTTCCATTCTCAACAATCACTAGAGGTGTTCAAAAATACCGGTTATAAAAAATTTAACCATCAAATAAATAACCAATTAATTAAAAATGATTATAAAAATTAACCACATATAACAAGTGGTTATAATAATCAAATCATATACGGTTAAATAACTGGTTATATAACTAGCTATACAATTATCTAAAACCAGTTATATAACTAGTTATGTATCTTAAATTAATAATTAATTGAAGCTTTTAAAAATTAATTTTAATCTTAAAATTAATTTTAATTAAACATAATACAATTGTTATTGCATAAAATTGATTGTAAGAATGTAATAAATGTAAAAAAGACATTTTTTTAAAAACAGGTTATACATCCATAACTGGTTATGAATATATATCCAATTATATATCCGGTTATATAACCAATTTTTCCTAATCAGTTATTATTTTGTTGCAAGAATCACTAGACATATTGGTTATTAAATGGTTATGGTTAGATTATTCAAATAACCTAACAATGAACAGCCCTAACAATCATGACCACCACCACTCTTCCCCATACAATACCATCCTCCTCCCCTACCCAGCCATCTATGACAAAGCACCCGTTGTCATCCAGATCCCTACTCCCAACACCATTAACATCTCTATTGCTATACAAACAAACTACAATGTCATTGTCTCTGCTAAATACCTTTAACCAACATTACGTTTACAAAAGGTAACAACTCCACTAGTTACGATAAGAACACGTTAATGAAAGTAACAGTTATGAGTTAACGACAACAGTGCTGTTAGCACTCTGTCATTCTCTCTTCAAGCTTGCAAAGGAATTCCTCGAACTTCATGTTTACAAAGGATTGTCGAAAATTGTCTCCGATGGTGGCACACAGTGATTTTCAGGGAAACTAACAGCCTGCCGTCAAAAGCCACAATTGCAATTCATCATCTTCCCTGGTAGTGACAATGACCTCCTGACAACACACTGTTTCTCTAATTGATCTTTCAATCGTCGTCAGCCATGGGCGGAGGGGAAGGGGCTAAGAAAGGGGTTAGGGAGATATAATCTAGTGGGGAAGGTGTAGGATATGATGCTAAGGTTTTTGAGTAATCTAATGATGCATAAAGATGGTGCAGCATAGATCACGTATAAAGTTGGTCAATGCTAGCATTCATCCATTAACCACATACATAATTTTGTAAGCATTGATGGTTAAATTATTAAAACAATTACTGAACAAAAGAAATTGGCAAGCCTTGTTTCAACAATAATGTTTCACAATAACAATGAAACACCATAGTAGATTGTGCTTGAAATTTATAGGCCAGACATCAGTATTTAAGAACTACACATGCAGAATACCTGCCAGTTGAAGATGTTATGATGTAGTTGGGATTATTCAAAAAGGCACACAGCTCTTGGAACTGTTTTTCAGAATCTACCATAATGGCTCCCCTTGTATATACCTCCATTGAGAAACTTGGAAAAATGAAGACTCTAGCTGATACAGAAGTATGTCTCTGTAAAAACTTTGTAATTGTAGATGGACATAACTGTTTATCAATATTTGTAATCAATATCAGACACACATTTTTTGTTCCTTCAAGATCCCTATCTTCCATTCTTCTGTCATGACAACTGACTACAAAACCAAATAAAAGAAAATAAAAGCCAAACGAAAACCCAAGGAAAAAGTTAGAAAATTTATATTATAGAAGATCATCATAAAATGCAAAGAATAACTACCCTAAATAAAAGCCAGGGTTAATGAATATGATATATGGGTATTTAACATATAGGCAAATAAAGGGGGTTCATATCTACTAATATAAATATGCATAAGGATAGAGAAAAACTAATAAATAAGACCCTAAAATTAGTAATTTTATGGAGGATCAAATAAGACCTCTGCTCTTATACAACTTGCTTTGCAGACACATGGTTGTTTTAACTTTAATAAGGTTCTGTGTACTTATTTTCTATAAAGACTCTCGTTCATATTTAATAAAAATTATTTGTTTGTGCAATTATAAATTGTTGGAAAATTGCTAGAGGTTTAATTCCATTTTATTCTGTTGATATAGGGCGATCAATTACTTGAGTTTGCTAGAGAATTAGTTGCCGCCTATTTGGATGAAGAGGATGGAGCTACGAGAAACAATGCAGCTCTATATGTTGTAGATTAATGGCTAGTTCTTTCTCCAGTATCATGTGCACATTTTGGTTCTAGCAGGTTAACTCGATCGCAGGAGGGGGGGAAGCACCAGTGCCTTGTTTGGTGATTTGACACATTTTCATAACTTTTGTCTAGTTTCCTTTTTAATAAATATTACAACTAGTTCTTGTTGAAGTCTTTAGTTTTTGGGAACCAACGTGTTAAGAAGCTTCTTTAATTGGTGTCCTTGTTGTCCTTTGCTTGGTTCTGCCCATCTGATTTCTAACTTGGATAGGGTTCTGGCTTATAACACTTTTGGATTGTGATTTTATAGTATATGGTGAACCTGTTTAAGCTATCAGAAGTTGACAGTTTTTCTTCACTACTCCTAAACGTTTAGCAATAGTAAGTGAAAGAATCTGACCATAAGTGAGAAAAGGAAGGTAAGTGTGGGAAACTGTTTGACAGGGAGTAAAACCAGAGAATAATATCTGAGAAATTGTGTATTTCATATTTGGCGAACCCAATATTAAGTTATAAGATTTATATACTCTTCTTTACAGTTACAGAAAACTAGTGCATCGGCTAACAAACTGTGACAGAAGCTGCTACAACTCTATTATACTTTGAACAGTTTGAGGTTTTAACAGAAGCTAAAATTCTGCAAGCTAACTGGGGACTAGCTTACTCAGCTACAGAAGTATGCCTCTAACAGTAATAAGGGCCGAGACCTGTGACAGTATGTTTTTTGCAGTTTAGCAGAGTACTTGGTTGCATGATATGGTTGAATTTTCAAGAAGCCTGAATTATTATTAGGTGGGTGCAATGGTGCACGAGCTGGCTAGACCTCAGAGAAAGCTGTGTGGGGTGAGGAAAACAATGAGTGCTGGGTTGGCTTCGCTGCCTAAGATAAGAATGTCATGATTGCACTTTGCTGTGAAGAATGAGCAGTAAAAAAAATCAGAGGCAGGTGTCGAAGAAGAAAAGATTGTAATACAGAAGCAGGCATGCTTCAGAAAAAATGGTACTCAGTTATCATTAGGACACTTTTTGAGAGAAATGAGTGAGAGACCAGAGCCTTGGTGTGTGTCAGTTTTTGAGTGTTAAAATTTTAATCATTTTAGAATTTCATTTCTGGAAAGTGTTAAATTTTAACACTTCCAGAAATTAGTTTGTGGAATGAGTTAAATACATTCTGGAAACTAATTTAAGGAAAGATTACTCATTATCAAAATAAATTTTGGAATTTAATTTCTGGCAAGAGAGTATTTTTGGAAAAAAGAATTACAAAAAAAAAAGGAAAGGAGAGTGTATAAGTAAAATGGGGATGTAATTGTAACTCTGATAACCATCTCAATGTCACTATGTCAAATTGAATTGTACTTAAAGGCAATTCTAATTGTTTGCCGGTCAGGTATAATTTGACTCTATTTGACAGGTCTAATAATAAAATCATACAATCCTAAATGTTGACATGTGATTTTGACAGCCATGGCTTACAAAGTCCTAACAGAATTTGATGGACGATCCTATGAAGAGAGCCATAACAATGTATGAAAATCAGGTAAAAGGGTTTTGAAGCAAAATCTAGTGAGTTTAATCCACTTCTAGTGTTAACCTCTACTATTACATAGAAACAAACCTTTGGGTGAACATGCATTGACAACAGACCACCTAGCACGTTGTGTATCCTGTAAAGAGGTATATAAGATATCATGTCAGCCACTGAATACATCCAAGAGTAGGAACTTGTCCTGTATGCCTATTATTATATTTTTCTCCACATGCAACTTAATGGAAAGGACTCATGGTTACATAAAGATGCATATCCTACTTGCCTTCTTCATTCGTCCAAAATAAGTCATTCTGCGAGTAGTGTTTGAGCTTTTGTTGCAGTACGACACCATTTCAAAGCCAGAAATTCCCTTTGACACTGAAACAGAATGAAATAGAATTAGGAAGAGATTGAGTTATGACACATCTATAAATGCCAGTGTTCATAATTCCTGACAGCAACAACAGATCACTGCAGAAGTAAAAAAATAACCAAAAGGAAAAAAAATGAAACAATGCTCCAAAAAATCATTATTTGCAAAAAAATTCATCAATTTGAGAATTAGAGCAAAGACTTTGGCAAAGACAAACTCGAGCAGAAATAAGAAGCGAAGCAAAGCAAATCTTTGTAAAAGAATCGGAGCAGCAAATCAGGGAAGGAGATCAAACATACCTAAACAACCCAAATGTATAAAACACAAGTTTTCAGTAATGGATGGACATATTTTTCATTTTATGCCCAATAACCATAAGTCCATTCAAATTGTGTCACAGCCCATCCAAAACACAATGGGCCAGGAGGTCATTCTTTTAATCACATTGTGAGATGTAATTCCAACAATTTTACCTGGTCAATGTGACAACCTCAAATTGTACTTGTATGCGAGTCAGTAGAACTAGTAAATAAAATCATATGATCCTTAACACTGACGTGATTTTGATGACTATGGTTTACGGAGCCAGATGGACAGTCATATGAAGTGAACCATGCAAATATCAGAAAAGCAAGAAAAGGTTTTCTAATCACAATCCAGGGAGTTGAATCCACTTCTAGTGCTAACCTCTACTATTACATAGAAACAAACCTTCAGGTGAAGAACCATTGACAACACACTGCTCAGCACGCTGTGTTTCCTGTAGAGGATTATATTACAAGATCATGTCAGGCACCGAACACATCCAAGAATTGGAACCTGTTTGTGTGACTACTATTATAGTTTTCTCTGCATGCAGGCTAATGGAAAGTGCTCATGGTTAAAAAAGATACATATACTACTTGCCTTTTCCATTTGTTCAAAATAACTCATTCTACGAGTAGTGTTTGAGCTTTCGTTACAATAGGACACCATTTCAAAGCCAGAAACTCCAGTTGACCCTAAAACAGAACGAGAAGAAAACAATTCTAGTTTCTCCCTAGCCATCTCCAGAAATGAAGCCACTACAGGATCTAGCTCCCATGCAGACTGAACTAGGCAGATATTACCAACTGATGCAGCAGTCAAGTTTCTTGCATTTGGCCCATGCAACCAGAAAAGTATAAAGGTGCACAAGCATTCTTCCTCTCCTGTTTTCCAAGAATGCTCATTTTCTTGCACCTATAAAAGCAGACACAGAGGAAACAATTTGATCCAGAATGTAAAAAGCATGAGTGTAATTTTACCAGACACTAAATAAAAAGACATGAGCTTTATATACTATCGAATTGAGTATTCAGTACAAATTGGTTAGTTTCCATTGACAAATATAAATTTTAGGCAATAAGAAAATGCTAATAGTTGCTTGCATTGATTAATTACAAACCCTCAAACTGAAAGAAGCGACAGAAGCAATGTTAAAACGACAATACTGATGTATAGACTGACCCCATCGACGACAGCGTCGTAGAAGCGAAGGTCGTCGTGTGCGAAGGAGTGTGAAGCGCAGACCCTAGCGCCAGGAGCGAGTTGACGACACTTATTATCCTGAAGCTGTTTAGAGAGGGGTCTGAAGCGGTCCCTGAAGTTCAAGAGCTCTTCCCAATCCCCAAACTGTGAGGACCGAAACGCCTCGTCGTTTTCGTCGGAGAAGTTCAGGTACTTGACTCTCAGACTCTCTCCCTCCAATAAAACGCGCACCGTATACCACGCGTCGTCTTTGTACGTTCTGAACTCCGTCCTGTAACTCTCCATCGGCATCACAGTCGTTTCCCGAACCCTCATTGCCAACATTTCCACTATTGGTCACCTCTCGCCAAAGCCAATAACAAAAAATTAAAATATGCATGCGTCTTTGAAACTCGCCTCTTCATTTAATTCTAATTTCCTAATACGTGTCGTGTTTGCTTTTCTTCCTGCCAAAGAAACCCTCCAATGCTTAAATGTGTTTTTCAGTTTATAACATTAAATTGTATTAGTTATAAACAAGTGAATTATTAAATACTTTTACATTAATATTGATTTATAATTATGTTTTATTAAAATAAAATATTATTTTAATTAATAATATTAAATTTATTAATTATTTATGTAGTTTTTTTTTTTTAATTATTCTTTTGTTGTCGCGTGAAATTTAGTCGATTCAATCGATTAAATATTTCAGCATGATTCTAAAATATGTAACAAGCAATTAGCATTGAAGAGAGGAATTTGTTCTTCAACTTTCGTTTTCAGACTACTCATGGAAGCATTTGGTGTAGGGGAAGAGAAAAATAAAACTAAATGTAATGATAAATTTTAAAGGATAAAATAAATTGATTTGAATTTTGAGTTGGCTGTCCTTTTTCTAGTTACTATTCATCGATATTTGTAGATATCTTTGGTTCCTGTAGAAAACTGATTGAAGGAATAATAGCTATAGAAACTAATTGAACGAGAATAACAGGACTATTGAATTGATATATTTTTCATTTTCTTCAACAATATATATAAATAAAATTATAACTATCAGAAGCTATAAAATAGGAGCAATA
>JAMLFT010010894.1:0-11497 GCA_026544285.1 Pachyrhizus erosus
ATTAAATATCTATCATTTTAATTTCTAAATCCATATAGTATATCAGTGAAATTTAGGAATTAATTTGAAATATTTAAGAAACTATTTAACATTATTTTTAAAATTATTTAAGTGATTTTTTATTTTAAAGGCCAACTAGTATTTTAGCTTTACATTGAATAAATTAAATGATTATTTTATATAACTAAAATTGATAATAAATAGATATATTTAAATATATAAATTATACTATAATTAGAAATTGTAATAAATAAATATTTTTAAATATAAATTATATTTTAAATTTATGATAAATAATTTATATTGTGATATAATGTTATTTTTAATTATTAATGAATTTTTTAAAATAATATTTAAATTTAAGTTAAAATTAAAAATATTAAAAATAATAAATTAAAAGAGATAAACGATCAAGTAAAATTCTTAAAAATGTCCTTATCAAAACAAAATAACTAAAAATGTTTTTATTGGAGAATGATAACTAAAATACTATAATTCAATATAATTATTTTAATTTATATATTTTATATATAGAGAGAATAATACTTCAAATACAAAATGCTAAATTGATAATTTATTCTAATATATACCAATCTATCTACTAAATAATGATATATTTATGTACTACAAAGTAGATATTTAAAAACAAAAAAATGTAATTCAATAATAAAATATATTTGTTTTAAGTGTCATAATTACATTAAATAAATTAGTAAAAAGACATTAATTTATTTTTGAATTATTTAAAATTATATAAATTAGATCTATTTCATAAAAACTTTCAATATAATAATTAAATTGGTCAAATTTAGTTTATACAAAAAATTAATAAATGCATCATTTTAACATATTATACATTTTGTATGTGTTTGGATTGAATTATTTATAAAAATTATTTCACAATCAATTAAATATAATCAATTATTGTTATAATTGATTATGTATAGGAATTTCAGGATTGAATGTGTTAGATGAAAAGTGGTTTGAAGATAATGTATGTATTTGAACTTTCTAAAATATTTAATTCCTATAATAAATTATAACAACAAAAAATGTATAAAATTATTTGTAATAATTATTTTGTATAAGAAAATTTATGTAGGAATATGTTAGATGAATTTATTAAGAAATGTTAATGCAGTTGATATGGACCTTGTTAATGAATAATTTATTAATATTTTTGTAAGTGTTTTAATTTGTGAGCAATGGCAAGGTTGTAAAGTAAAATGTATAGAGGAATGAAAACGGTAAAGAAAAAAATTAAAAAAAATAGTTTTCATCCTACTATATACATGTTAAAAAATAATAAATAAATTTAACTCATCTTATTTTTGTGCTATAAGAAAATAGGAAAATAAGGCTTAGTTAAGTTTTTCGTTTATATAATTTGATGTTTTTTTATTTTTTTTGTCTTTGTAATTTTTTTTCAAAATCATTTTTGTAAGTTTTAAATTTTTTATTTTTAGTTTTAGCAGTCAAAATTTATCAAAAAATATTAAAATACTAAAGTCAGTATAATGTCACGTCATTAGTATCATGTCAACAAAAAATATCAAATTATTAATTTATTAGAAGAAATAAAAATAAAAAAAATTTACAAGGACAAAAAATGAATTTTTTTTTACAAGGATGAAAAATAAAAATAATTAAATATACTAAAATAAAGTAACATATTTAAAAGTAAAAAAATTAAATCTTAAAATATAGTATATAAGTTTAATTAAAAATTAATAAAAATAATAAATAATCATACATATTTTTAAACCTTTATGTACTTTTTATTTTTTGTTCAAAACTATAAAGTCACTAAAACATTGTATGAACGTTCTTAATTTTATCTCTCATTATATACATTATTCATTTTCTATGAAACACATATGATAATATAAAAATACATGCAAAAATAGTCAATTCATCATTAAATGTGTTTATGTTAACTGTTCTTATACTGTATATTTTTATGTTTTAAGATATATGTGTGTTAGAGAAGAAATGAATAATGTATATGGTGAGTAGGAAAATTTAAAATGTTTATGTGATGTTTAAATATTCTTACAAAATTGAACAAAAAAAATAAAATAAATAAAGTTTTAAAAAAATATGTGATTATTAATTTCTTATTAATTTTCAATACAATTTATACATTAACATCCAATCAACACAATTTTCAGCATCAATATCATACAACAAACAACATTGACATCTTATGCCAATAGTGCATTCCATTTTGATAATCAATATCCATAATAAAAAGAAAAGATTTATACTTACCCTAAACACAAGCCAAAAAATTGCCACCAGACAAGAACTACGAGCAAGAGATTGAATGGAACCAATTTACTAGTTAAAAACCCTAAACCCTAATAAAAATTGAACTTAAGAGCATTAAAAGATTCGGACCTGTGTTGACAATGGCGTGAAACTCGTGGCGACGTTGGTGTTACGAGTGTTGGGTTCGAGGAATGCATGAACCATTGGCTACAATTCATGGCAACCTCATAGTAGCAATGAGGAAAAGAAGGCTTTATTGCAGTTACGACATCGTCGATGCGTGTCGTTGGCAAGCTTTGGGTTCACAACAATGGAGGTTGAGTGTTTGGGTGGGAGGAGGGAAAAAGGTTTTCAAATTCACACAAGGGTGGGAAGAGTTTCTAAAAGGGACCCTTGCATGTTTTAAAAGGTATTCTACATCAGCTATTAATATACGTAAAATAAGAGGATTTTATATTGATTATATAATAATTTATGTAGAATAGTTTTAAATAATTACAATCATGTGAGCACATTTTTTATTACGTTGATTTTTTTAATAACCGATGTAATATCTTGCGGTAAAATACATTATTTGTAGTAGAGAAGATTTCCTCTCAAAATATACTTGTGGTTTTTAAGAAAAAAAAATCTTAATTAATAAATTTAATATATTATTAAAATTATATTTTTTAATTATTTCTAATTCATTGTTGCGCTATAATAATAGAGCGTCTTAACCAGTTCAATTAAAATATTAGAAAAAGATTTAAATAAAAACAGCTATACCCACTCTGATTATAAGTAATTCATGATTTATATTTTTAAAAAAATATTCGTGTCAAATAGCATGGCAAAAGAAAAACCTAGCAGTGAACATAAATTAATTTGAATTTGGAGCTATAATTTTAGTTGAACCACATATGGGAATGGCTTAAATTTGACTCATTTCTTAACGTTAACAGAAGAGTTAATTAGGATAATTGAAATGTTAAAAACACATTTTTAATATATTCTTTTTGAATTTATATTTTGTTGTTGACAGAATTTTATTATAAATGATTAAATTATTGTGAATCTAATTTTTTATTTAATAAATTTCACTGATAATTTTTTAAAAAAGTTAATTTATAATTAAATATGTTTAAAGGAATTTATTAGAAAATATATTATTAATACATTTAATATTATGTAGTATATAGATTTTGTATGAAACGGAAGAGAGAAAAGGATTATATAAAAAGAAAGAGGAAAAACTCTATTTTATTCTTCGTTACCCACAAGCCACCTGTAACATGTTTGGCCATGTTGGCTTTTCATTGAAAAATACTGTTCTTTTTTATAAATTTACATGTAAATAAAATGCTCTTTCAAGCATACATTATTTTGTGAGTGATGGATTTTTATATATATTTTTAGAAGTCCTCTTAATATATTTATTTCGGTACGTACATCCAAAATAGGACTGGCTTTTGCATACATTACATTGAGCATAATTTTCTATATACATGGAGAGCAAGTCCAATCCTAGAGTACTATAAGATGACATTTGTGGTATATCTATTAGCATTCAAATTTTGAACATTTAATGGTAATAATAATATGGCATTTGGGAAGTCTTCGGAAAGCCGAATGCAGAATTAAACCCCAGATAAATTGAGAGCTTACCAAGCGAACTACATCATAAAACAAAATGTTAATAAACACACGAAAAAGAAAAAGTTGTATAAACAAATAACTTGTTATATATATTCGGGCATAAAGTTGTCGTGTACGTACCAACTTCTTCTTCTTCTTCTTTTTCTCAATGTAAGCCGAAAGCTCCTCTTGCTTAGAAAGTGAGTCCTCCAAAGCCTAGCAAAGCCGAGCCATGGTTTTTATGGTGTAAACATTTTATAAAAGATTGTGTCGCAATATAAAATGTTGAGAAATAAAGAATGCAAGAATATGGCTTATTGCATATTCGATTCTTATTATTTCAAATAAATAATCAATTATTTTAATAACTATTTTAAATATATTTTTAAAAAATAAGCTATTATTTTCGGAGTCATCTTTCAGACATGAGCTTGGGTTGTGTTTGTCAACCTCTTGGAGCCCTTTTAATGTCAATCCACTTTGAGAGAAGGATTGACTAAGAATGTGCATTGAAATGTTGGAAGTTGGACAATCACACTTAGTAATTTAGTTCAGTTGTGCTTATAATTTGAGTAAAAGAGTTTGATTTATATAAAATGTAGAAAAAAATATCTTTACACATTTTTTAAAGGTAAATTCGGATATCTTTGAGTTAGGAGTTAAAGAGTCTAAGTTCAATTCTTTAAAGTATTAAAATTCATTATTTAAAGAATTGAACTTACTAATAAATATGTTTTTATATATACAGCATTGAAATTGGATCTTTAACTATACAGTATTATCTACCAATTATGTAATCATATTACATGATGTTTGTAAACATTTTTATACAATATAAATTCACCTTTCTGGCAGGTCATATTAACAGATAAGATGACATGGTAAAGTAGTTAAGTTCTATTGGATGTGTATATAAAAATGTTTTAAGCTCACAGTGTATATAAATGAAGTTAAAAGCAGGTTTGTGTTTGTTTACCTTTTTGGTTGACAAGAGTTCTTGCTCCAAAGCATCTGCTCGGGTTATGGCAGCATTGAGCATTTCCTCCTTCTCAGGTGGCATGCAGGTGGTCTGGTTGTTCATGGAGACCATTTTGTCTTCCAACTCAGCCATGCGTTTCATCACAGTCATGAACTCTTGAGCAGAGATGGCAGGTATAGTCATTTGGTCAGAATTTGTGCCCTGCCCTTTGTATTCACCACCAAAGTTGGAGTAGAAGTTGGCGTCTGTGAGCTTCTTTGGCATGTTCTTAGTCATCCTCACCATAGTCACTATGCCCATCACAAAGGCCATCACGCCAGTAAAAATTTGAGAGTTCACTTTTTCGTGAATCTTGAATGAATCAACCATGGCGTATGCGTCTGCTCCACCTGCTATGAGTTGCAAAAAATACATATAATTCACTTCACAAGTTGCCATCAGTAAAGGATTTAGACATAGAAGTGACATTTTTTGTGTTTTAATTTTGCATATGCACCACACAAGATGACTTCAAAAAGTTTTTGTCATTTAGGAATATGAATTATAAAATAGAGTCAAACAAAGAAATACAATTCTACCTTTTGATACTGCAAATTTCTCATTTTCTTCCATCTTCTTATTCCAAGCATTTTTATCAGCCGCGGGGACAAAGTCCTCGTAGTTGTAAGCCTTGGTAGCATGGGCCTGTTATATGTTTTCAAGGTTTAGTACTTGAAGCCAAGGAAAAAAGAGGCATTTTTATTTTGTTTTTTTTTTAATAACAAAAGAAACTAAAAAAAATTACACGAGACTTCCAAAATATGCAATCTTCTGTATAAAACAATGTCCACATGAAGATACCAAAATGTGCTTCACAACCCCATAGTTGAATTATCGATTTTAACGTTTAATTTTTCTTTATATATTAACCTCACTAGCTATATTTTGTGATATGCAAGATTGAGGCTATATATATGCTGTGACAAAGAAGTAACACCGATATGACAGTTTTCCATTGTTAACCAGTTCAAGCATGGATTATATGAAAGATACTTAACACATACCTCAGCAAAGACAGAAGACAATTGTGCGGTGAGATTTGCCACCACCTTGGGAGTCTCGTGTTCCTAAACATGCTTACTCATTAGTTTGGATATGAATCCATAATAGAAGGAACCAAGGGTTAAAATAAAAACCAAGTGGTTTTGAATAGATAAAATTATGCACAATTTAAAATGGAAATGCCTAATGAAAGCCGTATGAGTTATCTAAGTTCAACAAAGACATTCAGTAAGTTATCTCACCTCAGAAGTTGTCTTCTCTTCCATGACAGGAGCCTCACATTTCCTTGAACATTTGTGCTCACCATTTTGAACCATCTGCTAGTCCATATAGATATATATTAAATACATAAACTTGCAAATCCATAATGGAAGAAAAATTGTTAATTAGCTGAAAAGTAAAGAGGGCAATAAAAGGGATTGTAACTTCACCCTCATTATTTCTTCATCCTTCCAAGGGCCCTTATCAGAGCGCATGCAGCCTCCATGATCAGCACAGGTACAAGCACCTCCCAAAAACTCTGGCAACTCACTGGCAAAGCAAAACCAATTAGATATGAAGATTGTCAACAAAACAACCTTAAGTCAATGCTAATAAAAGTTTTAGAATACATAAAATGACAACTGTGGAGTAGAAAAAGGATTGAAATTACTTGTGACACAAGAAAAATGATGTACTACGATGTTACAGTATCTGTTATCACAATATCATGAACTCACCTCTCATCAATAATTTCAAGCAATTTGCTTTGGTACTTGTTGCCAAGAACCTGATAAATTATAAGCTCAATTAGAAAAAATCCTATTTTCTTGACAGAAGTTGGTAGATATTTAGGATAAGGTCCTTGTTCTCACATGGATTTTTGATGTGGTCTTTGGGTCAAGGAAGGATTTAACGGTGCTCCACAACATTCTGAATCCAGAACCTGCATTGATGATGAACATGCGGTTCAAGGTCTGCAGTGAAGCCACCAATTTTATGTTATTAATTACAACTCAGTAATCCACAGTATTTATTTGCAACTAAACTTTTAAGTAAATCTTAAGCAAAATGGAAGAAAAACATACTTCAGGATAGTTGTCGCCGTCAATCTTTTGAAGGCTAGTGATGAGCTCCCTGGCATGCTTGTTGAAGTTCTTAAGACCCTGTGACATTATCACATAGTAAGTTTTCATCATATTTTCATATTTTACACGTTTCTTTTTCTCTTTCTCATAGATATCAAGGTTCATTTTAAAGTGTGAAAGAAATAAAGATAGTAAGTTTAATTTGTAATGATCTTTCTAACTTCAATATTGGATTGGCTTAGATATATAAACTATTTCTAATACGTACCACTCCTTGCACATCAAGGATGGTTGTGCTTTGATCGATGTGTTTCTTTGCAGCAATGGAGCAAGCTGCGAATTTCACATCAAATGTCCTCTCGAACTCCTTGACATGGTATTTGATATATCGATCCATGGTTGTGACTTGCATCAACTTGGTGGCATCTACTTGGCCCAATCTCTCAATGTACACTGGTCGTCCATCTTTATCAACTCCATGATGTCCATGAGGATAATATTGCAAGACTTCATCGATTTCCTTGAATTCAAAATCCTAGTTTAAAAGGCACAAAATAAGTAAACAAAAGGAGGAGCAAAACTACAAACAATAGGGAAAAGGGGTCAAGTTTGTGAAACTATTAATAAATCTCCTGAAATCTCACAAATATCTTTGTTCAAAAACAAATACCTCACAGATGGTGTCAGCGCCAAATTCCTTCCTCCATTGAAGCATGTCAGACCACATTTGCTTAGATTTCTCAATGTCAAATTTCCTGGCCCTCAGGAATCTGTTCAACAAAATGCAAATAATGCAGGAAAAGTGTCAAGTTCCTACTCATAATCAATTGAGTAATTAAATTGAATATCTGGTCCCTTAAAATGTTTCTTCTTTTGCTTTACTCTCTGAAAATCTCTAACTATGCAAATTGATTCCTAAAGTTATCAGGGTGCCAACAAATTCATCCCTTTAGGAACCAACTTCTAAAGACAAAAACTTTCAAAGACCAAAATAACATAACTGATATCTTTAGAGTCCAAATTGTTTGTTAACTCTACAACCATCAATAAATAATTAGAATGGACCATGAATGCCAATTTTAAAATTAGGATAACACTGCTATTCGCTCTTAAAAAGATGAATAGTCTCCACCAATGTGATAAATACATGACCAACCTTGCTTAATCTTTAGGTGAATTATATCAAAGTTTTGTGACTCATTAATAGGAGTTAAGCAAGAAAATTAAGATGACCTGAGCATCATGTGATAATCATCGTGCTTCTCAGGGAGTAGCTCGTCCAAAACAAGAGCTTGGCGGAACTCATCAACTGATTTGGACTCTTCAGCATCGCGGATATCCTCGATTTCAACCGACATGACCTTGCTGCTGCTTCGCCTCCTACTCCTTGTCAGTGAATTCCTCAGCCTCTTCTTCAATGAACCAACACGGTCACTCTTTTCAAGAGCTGCAATGCAACCAACAATCACAATTGGGTTAATTTTTCTACCAATTTGTTGATATTTTTTTTTCTTTACGTTAAAATCTATAATCTCATGTATATTATTCAAAGTCTAAGTAGCTTTCTGTGATGTTGATCAAAGAAACATATGCTATATTTTAATCAGAATTGGAGTTTTACTTTAATATTATACGTTGACCTTTTATGTAAATTTTTGTTACACCTATTATCGATATAAACTTAAATTTTGATAAGAGAATAACTCCAAAAATACATAAGAAATTGTATTTAAGTTTTGTACTTTCAAAATGTAAGTTATTTTTAGTCCAAAAAAGATCTCAACCAAACATGTAATCAACCTGCAATTTAAGGTTAACGCTGAGATTAAAGAAAGAAAGGAAAAAAAATAATAACGGAGAAGGAAACTAACATGTCTTTGGAGACGGGGGTCCAGACATGGTGTGGCTTTTGTTGATAGCTTCTGTTGGGTATTCGGGAGAATTATCCACTCGTCATACGCTAGCAGAAAAAAAACACAGCACTCCCAAATGCCCTGCATGCATGCAATAACCCCACCAATCAGTAATAATCCATTAACCAGAATAATGCAATTAGCAACACCAACGTGCATGGCATGCAAACGCACGAGGATCGTGAACGTAACGCATGCACGAGTGTGCCCTTTTTATTTGGTGAAAATTAAGAAAAATATTAAGATACGGAACTGAACACCAAGAGAGATGAAACTAGAAAGAGATGTAGGAGTATGAAATGGGATTTGCAAGAAAAAGAAAAGGAAGAAATAAAAAGAGGGTATAAAAGAATAACCTCGGGAAAGCGACGGGGAGAAAGGAAAGAGAGAGAAGTTATAAGAAGAGAGAATAAGCCTTAAAATAGGTTGTTGTATCAGAGATAGTGAGGCTTCCACGATGAGGCATTGACCAAGTCGCCATTTTTATTTTCTAATTGGAGAAGAGAAAGATATTAAAGAGAGAGACAAAGATGGAAGCAGGGCTTTGGGCGAAACGTAAGGCTATTCCATTCATCCAGTTGCATCCATCTCTCTCCCATGCTAAATTCTTTCTTCCCCTTTTGCCCTCATCACATTCAAAGTGTTTTTTTTTTTTTTTTATTGTTGGTATCCATTAATTTATTTACAATAAAATATGTTTTCAACTTTTTATATTTTTATTGATTATTATTTTTAGAATTTGAACTTTTATTAGGAATTATGTTTAGTCCTTTCTTACATATGAAATAGTGTTAACCTACTTATAAGATGGTACTAAAAATACGAAATTTGTAAAATTCAAGGACTATAAAGTATTCAATGTAAAAAAAAATCTATAACTAAAAATAAAAATATAAAAATTAAAAATATATTTTACATATTTATTTATTATTATTATAGGATAATTATTTGAATTCAATATATATTATTAAATATATTTCATATAAAAAAATTAAAATATTTTTATTTTTAGTTGATAAATCAAATTTATAATATTAAAATAATTATTGATGTTGACATATGATATCTTTTGTAAGAAAAATATATATTTATTCTAACAATTTAAGTCATACATCATATTATTAATATTTACAAACATTATCTATAGCGATTTAAGAAAAGAATCGTGGACAATATATTATTAAACAAAAATCATATAGTAGTATTTTAAAAAATTACAAACATTTTAAAAAATAAAATTTTGCAAGTAAATTAATACAAAGATCATTCATGTCTTGTACATAGTTTTTTTTTTATTTCAGCAAAGTTTGTGTTTTGGGTAAAAAAAATTGTTATTCTTAATTCTTTTTCTTATTTATTTATTTATTTATAATTATTTTAGATATTTTAATTTTTTTTCATTATTCTTATTTCTTATTCTAGTAATTATTATACATTTTATTTAATTTTATTTTTCTCATTGTTTATTCTTCTTCTTTAGTTAGGAGGATGGTTGGGGTATTTAAATTCAAACTAATCCAAAATTAAACAAAAAATTGATAAAAAAAAAATTCTACCAAACCGATATTTTTTTGGATGTTTTTGGAACCGCTACAAATCAAACTAAACTGCTTATGATTATAAAGTTATTTTTTTACTCTGTATAACACTTAAGTATGCATTTTAGTATTATTATCTTTTTATAAAATATTAAAAATTATAAAATATTTTTAAAAATCATATTAAGATAGAATTTAAAATATTAAAAATTATAAAATATTAATTTGATTTAATTCGAATTTGATGCTATATTCAAATTACATTATGTTTGGTTTAGATGATTTTTAACTAAAAATTAAATTAAATCAAACCAACAAACATCCTTATACAGAAGGTGTTGAAATAAAATATCTTATTATTGTTTTGTCATTTCAAATAATTGCTTTTGGTATAAATTTTATTTAAATGCTTAAATATAAATTCTTACATCACGAAACGTTAAATAATTGATTTTACGTAGATATTGAATATCTTGATTAAAGTTTTATTGATTTTACATAGATATTGAATATCTTGATTAAAGTTTTATTGTTTCAAATGATTGCTTTTAATGTGATTATTATTAGAATTCATAAATAGAAACTTCTCAATCACCAATATAAACTTAATTGAGCTTGTTTGATTAGTTAAACAAATGAGGTCAATCTAGTATTTAACTTACAAAACTTGAATAATAAAATATAAATGTTAAAAAGATTCATTTTAACATTCTCTTTACTGTTAGATGAAATTTATTAAAAATAATAAATTTTGATATGTTTTATTTTTTATTTAATGATTTTTTCTCCTAATTTAAAATTAAAACTCATAAACATTTATAATTTTCAAAAGACGTTAATCAATAATACAAAGAATATTATTAACATTTCTCATTTACAAATAACTTAACTCATTTATATCTATATTGATAGAAATTGATAGAAATGGATCTTCTCGTAATAAATTTTCAAATAATTTAATTATGTGAAATTTTTATATTCATATATGTCTTTATAAATTTTCATAAATTTTAAAATTAAATATATTTTTGATCTCTTAGAAATTTACAAATTTTATTTTTGATTTCTAAT
>JAMLFT010010895.1:0-11497 GCA_026544285.1 Pachyrhizus erosus
TAATTAATTTAATTTTTAAAAAATAATATAATTTGTATAAAATTTTATTAAATAATATAAACGTTGACACGTTTTTTTATTTTATTTCATTTTCACCAAATTTTATTATATTATTTATATTTTTCCATCACACCGCGTATACTATATTATGCAATGAAATACTATAACAATTAAATTATTTTTTAAAATTGAACTAATTAAAATTTAATATTAAATAAAAACTAAATTCACACATTTATCATATTTAAATACAAAAAGTACAGTCATCTCATATGCATATGCATATGTTTTACTTCATAAATTAAATAAATAAACTGGTTAAGTTGTTAAGATTGTCTTCATTTTACAAGAGGTTGTGAGTTCTACTTCCACCACTTATAAGGGATCTAAAGTATAATTTAGTATTTTTATTTTATTAATCATACAATCTTATTTAATTCAAAAATAGTAATTAAATGTGTATTTAGATTAGTTGTGATAACAAAAACAATTCAATAATTAATAATGAATAAAAATCGATTATATGAAATAGTTTTTAACTTTGAATTAATATGTATTTTTAAATTTTTTAAAAACACTTTTAAAGTAAAGATTTTAAAAGCATAATATGAAATTATTTATAATTTGTAATACTCCATTTCGTATTCAAAATAGTTAACTAATAGTGATAAAAATAAGAAAATAAATATTAGTTAATAAATAAATTATTAACTTTTAGTCATACATTTTAATTTTTTATTTATTTTAAATCCATTCTTTTAATGGAAATAATTTAATATTATACTTTGATTTTTACTGCTTCTATTAAAAGAGAATAAATTTGTAAATATTTTTTAGAAATATATTATAATCACTTATTATAATTCATCCCAAATATGGTCTAAATGCACGTCATCTGTTTTTAAATGACACTAATTATTTTAAAAAGACAACAAAAAAATGTTTATAACCAAACAAATTATATTAGAAACTTAGAATATTTACCTTACCCCAATGGAGGGTAACAAACTGATACCAGTAACCTTAGTGTGATTTTATGTGAATATTTAAAATTTTAATTTTAAATAACATTCTTTCTACGAAATTAGTCATGGAATATTTTGATTTTATAAAACGCGTTAAATATATCTTTTATTTATTAAATTTGGGTCATTATTTTTTTAGTCCTTTAAATATATATATTTTTTATTCTTTTAATTTTAAAAAATGTTCTTTTTAATTATCTTTAATCAAAATTTTGTAGGATGCACAGCTGAGATATTTTTTATTTTATTGAATGGGAACTAAAAATAATATTTTCAAAACTATGGATTAATAAAAATAAATAAATTAGGAGTCCAAAAATAATAATAACTTAAATTTTGAATATTAAAAATATATTTAAGTATTACACAATTATTATTGACTAAAAGAAAGTTTAAAATAAAGTTAATTTTAATTAAAAATATATAACATTAATTATATTGTATGTAATTTTGGTTCTTTGTTTTTCTTATCAAATAAGATAAAAAAATTTGAATTAAATAAAATTATTGTTCTCCACATTTAGTAGCTTTTTTATTTTAAAGTCATAATATTTTTTTCTATTTAGGTAGATAGAGATTTATGTTGAATTTTAAATATGAAATAATGTGAAAATTAAACATTTTCGTGATTTAATGTAATTTGACATGGTTTCTCATACTTTATTTATCCATATCAAAATTTCATTTAGTTACTTCCTAATTCATTTTTAAAATTCATATATGACTTTGGAGGTTGTTATTTTAAGGTGGGATTTTTTCTTGAGTTTAAAAAATTATATATTCAAAAGAGTTATGAATTTTATCATCAAATAATTGTTTAAACATGACATGCTCATGTTTTAATTAGATGTATCGAACAAAAGAATAAAGAATATGTATATTTTCTTAAATAAAATTTAGCACTTATGGAGACATGGTATACACAACACAAAAAAAAAAAAAAAATTAAGTTCATCAAAATGAATTGACATTGAGGAACAACATTCAATATTTTTTCAAAAGTCTTTGTAATACAATTTTTTACGTTATTATTTGGATCCTCCTTTAATATCATGAGCACGAAGTTCTTAGATTAAGTCTTATTTCTAGGTTAGAACTTATTCCACGTGAATTAAGTACATCATGTTAGGTTTTTATTTTTCCACAATGGGCTTGAACTCATACTCTTATAGATGTTCATTTATTTTCATTTAAAATTTCCTTTAATTTCCTACTTGTTATCCTAGTTATCAGGTTTCCTAGCCTAATTATACCTTTTTTTCTCCTTAATTTTTTATTTTACTTTTTAAAAGTTTTTGTCAATTTTCATTATTTTAGTTTTTGTATTGAAAACCAAATGTACATAAAGTCTATAGTAAAAAAATGTTAGAAATATAACAAAAATTAAATAAAAAATGAGTAACGGATAAATATGCATGTAATCATAAAAATTTAAATAAATTTTTTAAAAAGAAAACAACCCTAAATATCAAATGTTTAAGTTATTTAAAATCTTTCGTTGTTTTGATGTTATAAGCCGTTTCATGAAAAAATGTCCTAAACTCGAAAATTTCACATCTAAATTATTTATTTTGTGGTTGTGTGAGATATAAATTATTATTTTCATTTATATATAGGATTGGACCCAAGTCTTGTTTTGAGGTGTTACGACTAGGGACTTGGACTAAAAGATTCATATTATTTTAAAAAAGGCATATAGTTGCATAATATTTTTAATATTTTATATTATTTTTATAAATAAAATAAAGTTATTTTTTTATTTTATATATTTTTTGCTACTCGTATTAAATTATGACATGTAATTAAAAGGTATTATTTTGTTGTTTATTAGTTTTTTCTCACGTGTTACATTCATATTAAACAAATTTTAAACTCATTGTAACGTGTTATAATGGATCTATAATAATAAACTTAAAGCGATTTTTTTTAACAGTATAAGAAACACACAAAAAATAAAATAAAAAGTTAATATAGATAAAAATATATGTAAGTTTTAAAAGTATGCAAGTAAGTTTGAATAGTCAAAGAATGTGATAACTTGTCGTGAATTTATCCAAATTCAATAAAACTCAACAGGGATGAATAAGTTTAAAAAATATAAATCTTTCTATTTTAAAAAAATATAGAATTTATCTTTTTTGTTTGTATAACACTTATTAAATATATGTTTTGTCCTTTTTAAATAAAGATAGATTTTATTATATTTAAAAATACTTAAATCATTGCATGAATTAGCACAATGAAAGTATGACATCTACTTAAGTATGTTATTTTTAGGATGAATATCATTTTTTGTCATTTATCTTATTTTTTTATTTAATTTTGTCCCTTGTTTAAAAAAATTCATTTATATGAGTTTTAAAAATGATTTATTTTGGTCATTTTGTCAATGTTAATTTAACCCCATTAATATTTTTAAGATGTTAATGATTAAAAAATGTTATAAAATACATTTTTTTAAATATCTTTATGCTATATTTGACATGCATTGAGGGTTGAAAATTATCACAAAATAACAAATATCAAAATAAAAATATTTACATTTACAACCAAAACAAAAATGATAATTTTCTCTGTGTCTTAGAGAAAACTCTTATAAGCTATCATTATTGTCACCGTTGTTGCCATAAAAGGAGGTAAAAATGGAGGAATGTTCTTTGAGATTCATTAGTCCTTTAAGAAGTTACCATTTAGTTATTGTGATGATCTTTAATGTCTTGAATGTCTTAAGTATTATAATGTCACTGTCTTTGATGTTAACTTGTAAGTATCATTCGTTGTGAAAAATTCAATTATTCAAATTATAATCCCTTAGCATTTAGAAGATTTTCTTTAATGTTTTGTTGTTGCAAAACCTCAACACAATATTTGGAAAAAGGTGAATTAAATAATTTGATAAGGATCATTGAATTAGTTAACACTTAGGAGGGAACATGACACGAGATTTGAAGGTTGTCAAATATTTCAATACGAAGATGTTATAAAATTATTAATATCTTAAAATTATTAACATTATGCGTTGCTAAACGGATCAAAATGAACTACATAAAAAATAAAAACGAATTTATTAAAAGATGAAGTATTATATTAAAAAAAAACAAGATAAATGATCAAAAGCGACATTTTATCTTATTTTTATTTTTAACTTGATTGAAAATATTTCAAGACATTATATAAAATTAATATTAGATGATACAATATAAGAAATATGATAATTGAAAGTTAATAGCATAATTAACACAACCAATTTATAAATAAAAATAACATTAGAATAAGTTAATTAAAAAACTAAATTATACATATACAAAATATATTTTTATCAATAAACTAAATTAAATTATATATATAAAAAAATTAAATATTTTTTATTTTTATTATTTTACATTTACTAATTGTTTTAACAAATAATTTTATTAAATATTTATAATTGATAAACTAATTTAACAACTTTTAACAATCTATTCAACTAATTTTGCTAAACAAGCCTAAGAAGTAATTACCAGCCACAACATCATCCCAGAACAGCACAAGAATCCAGCCTTCCTAGTTGCACTAATCAGATCAGCCGAGCAAACGTGCTTTCCAAAATTAGAACCATTGCTACATTATTAACAGTACATAAAAATTAAAATCTTAATTTTTTATTTTAACTTTTGTGTGCGTGTCACTGAAAAATGTTAAACTCGCAAGCCAAATTTTCATGTGCCATGGGGATTAACAAGTTTGCTACGCTTATAACCATTAAAAAAAAATGAATATCATAAACAATCATTGTAACACTCTAATTAGTAAATTAATCAATAAATTTTCTCATGACAGCATGTAATATTTGGTGACATAAAAGTATATTTTCATAATATTTAATTTTTATACTGTTAACCACGATAAGGTGTCTGTCATTTTATTAATTCTCCAAGTATCATACCAACTCCTAAACTTTGTATTTGAGTAATTAATGGCGGAAAAATACACCTTATCAACCATCAAACCATTCCCCATTAATTAACTAGTACATCAAATTTAAACCCATGTTAATATATAGCAAAACAATTTTAAATTTATAGCTATAAATTGATTTGTTTCAACATTTATTAATAAATGATTGGTTGTCAGGAAAATTTCTTGGGCAAGATTCGAACTGGAACTGGGTTTCAATAATGGTAGTTTAAATTTTTGAGGTAGGTATGGGATGCCTTTTTGAAACAAGGGAATGGGTTGCTTTCCCGTGAGAGAAGATAACACTGTGTTTTCAAACTGACAAGTCGAGGTGACAAAAAGGAAACTAGAAGATATAATAGATTACCATTATTTGATCATATCACAGTTTTGAAAGTTATTAAAATTAATCAAAAGTCTAATTTTCACGTCTTTAATATATTTTTATAATATTAATTAATTGGACATCATTTTATGCATAATTTTAAAATGATTATTAAGAAAATTAACCAATTTATCATATAATTAGTATATTTGAATTAAATTAATTAATGATGAAAAATAAATGTTTAAATAATAAAAATGATTTAAAACAAGTTTGCTGTCTCTCTCCCCGCTCCACTCCACACAGACCCGTTGGCGACCCTTTCACTCGCTCCAGATGTGAATTTTATAAAACCGGCCCAACCAAAGTACCACCAAAATCATTCACAACCTTTCTCATCCCACGCTCCTTCATTCGCGATTCACACTCACGCGATCCACCGCACTCCCTCCAAAACTTTATGTGCTGCTAGTGCCACGAATAAAAAAATCCTTATTCTTATATTTTATATATTATTAATGAGACTTAAGAATCAATTTGATCATACAAATAATGTGTTATTCATTTTTGTCTTTGAATTTTTTTCATTTTAATAGTTTAAAAAATATTTTTTATTTTAGTTTGTCAAGTAATATTATTAAATAATATTGAAACAACAATTTTAATTATTTATTTTTTGTATTATCAAAAAATTTAACAGAATAATCATATATAATTTTTTTTAATAAATCATGTTTTAAAATTCACATATTTAAAAAATAATTAATAATGTTAAGTTAATTAATAAATATTTAAAATTACAAAAATTTATATGTAACTGTGCTATTAGACTTTGAATAATATTATGAATCATTAAATTATCAAAACCATTATTATGTCACAATTTAAAGGATAATAAGAATTAAAAAAAATACTTGATATTATGAACTAAGATTATAAAATACTTATTTAACCTGCTTGCCATTCACTCCAAAATAAACAATTTTTTTCGAAAAACCTGCATAATATATAATCCTACATAATTCATATCCTGCATAATTCTAAATATTATCAATTTTGGTATGTAGACCAAATAATACAATACAAGCAAATGTTCTTGTAGATTCATTGAAATATTAAACAATATATAACTTACCATGGTTGTATATCCATCATTTGAGTTTCTAATAATTACATATTTGATTTAATTTGACTTACAGAAGAATACACAAGCATATGTTTAATGTTTGTTTGGATAATAACAATCAGATTTATTGATATCATGCTAAAAATAGTTAGGATTTCTAGAAAAATATGTCATTAATTCCATGAAAAATAAAAAAAGATATACAAAATTTGCATGACTGGACCTTGAATAATCAAAATTATTTTTTTAGAGATTAAAATAAAAAAAACTTTATATTTTTAGTGATTAAATTCATATTTAAACTAATTATAAAATGTAATTTATGTCACAATTCACGTCAAAATAATAAAAACATGTAATAAAATATGTGTTAAAATAATAAAATATTCCTATAAAACGTAAAAGGATGATAATTTGAGATGATTAATAAATTTTTTGTTAAGACTAGTTATGAAGTAATGTAAAAAAATGCACTTCTAAAGTAATAATAAAAATATTAAAAATGAATAATTAAAAAAATAATTATCTCTAGTGTCTCACTTTTCAATTTGTGTAATATGATTATGATATAAAATTATAAAGAGAAATCATAAGAGTTACTATCTATCATCACCATTCATTTTGTTTGAAATTAAATGTTAATAATAGTTACTCATCATTTTCATTAAATTTCAAAAAGATGAAAAATAAATACTAAGAGTAACTCTAAATCATTTGATTTCTCCTTATCAAAATATATTAAAATAACTACATTATAAAATACAAATCATAATACACATACTCGAAATCTCTCAAATTTATAGTTTAAAACATTTTTACTATTATGCCATATTGACAAAAATAAAAGCTGAAATTTAGTTACTCAACAAACTTGTAACAATACTTTTGAATTCATAACCGAAAAACCTTAAATTGGAGTAAAAACTCGTGTTTGTTGTTTGTATAAAATCACAAATCATCGACAAAGTGAATTTGAAGTGACTTATTCATTTTCTTTACTTAACTTGTTGTATGCCAAGAGAAAAGTTGTAACCGTGTGTCATATGTGTTGTAAGCAAATTTTGACGAGAAATTCATAAAAAGGAATAACTTGTCAAATTTAAATGAAATCACAAATGAGCTATCAAATTGCATGTATATACAAAATAAATTATTTTTATTCTCCAAGTTGAGATATATAGGATTTTTGTTTAGAGATGCATTTCACAAATTTTTTCTACACTTTGATAGCAGTTTTTCTATCAACTACATATAACTATCATTTTTTATATGTATTACACGAGTGAAACTTCTATGATATATTTAAAGTTTATTTATTATGATTTTAATTATAGTATATTTTATATATTTTAAAACATTTATTTATTATAAATTTTAATTAAATAAATTTAATCATTTATAATGTATAATGCAATTATACAAGCTAAAATACTAGTTACGAACAACAACCAATTCCAAAGTGATAAAAAGCAAGCATATGCATTAAACAAAAAGTTTGCTAAACTGCTAACTGAAGTTCCATAATGTCAATAATGTAAATTACTAGCAACTGAATCCATCATCTACAACTCATTTCATGAAATACAAGTTGCTCTTCAATGTCATCTTGAAGCTCTTAACTTATTCCACGGTTCATTGATGGATGGATCAATCTAGTAAAAGGATGAATGCCTACAGCCACACTTGCTCCTTCAATCCCATGAAAACTACTCTCAATTTGCTTTAAAACCAATCTTCCTCTTAGCAAAAGATGGCAAACAGAAAGCTGCTGTATGAATCTGAAATAATAAGCATAGACAAAATATATCAGTCCAGTAAGAAAAGGAGAAAGAAAAATCAGAAGGAATTTGGAGAGGGAAAAAGGAACATCGTTGGGTAGCAAACCTCAGAATTGTAAAATTTCAATGGTCTTGTTGACTGTTGACTATCATTCTCATCTATAGGATTCACTGGATGCTTGAAGTCAACAGGAGGGCCCTCAGTAGAGCAAAGCATAAAACCAATCATCCCACTGAATGGAAACAATCAAAGCAACATAAATATGGATAATCATATAAATTCTAATCATGGGGGTATGTTTTGAAAACTGCAATGCAAATGAAAAATAGATAATAAATTTAGAAAAAGCATACCTTGGGTATGTAGGAACTGTGGTCCATGCATAGTTGACGGAACCTTTGAATATCTGGCGACAATTAGCCACAATGTCCTCAATGATATGCATATGAAGCCATATACTTTCTGCTTGAGTACATAAAACTCCTCCTGGACGAAGAGCCTTTGCAACTGATGCGAAGAAAGGCTTTTCAAACAGCTCTTGAGCAGGACCTTAAAGATTTCAAATATAACCTCAATTAAAAAAATATTATATTAAATGTAAAAGACTAGGAAAATAGAAAATGAAAGGAATTACAGTACACCCTACCAATAGGGTCGGATGAATCCACTATAATTGCATCGTAAGTTCCTTCTGGAACATCCTTCAAAAATGCAACTCCTATATCATTGAGAGACAAGCTATCATGAGAAAAGTTGTCCTAAACAGTAGAGTAGGTAAGGAACATAAAAAAATAAAGAGTAGCTAATCATACCATCACCGACAGTAAGTGTCACACGTGAGTCATCAAAACCTACTGCTATATCGGGGAAAAATTGTTTGGAGACCTGCAAAGAGTGACAACTTTAATTTTGATATTGGGTTTATAATGCTATAGTAGAGGTCTTTACTCATTGATCATAAAAATATCAAACCTTTTTAGGCCAAGTGGGGAAAAAAATGGCAATGACCAATATCATTAAGTAGAGAAAGCCACTCAACTTAGAAGAACATGGAGAGTAAGAGAAACAAATTATACGCAGAGAGAGGATAGTAGTCTGTCATTCAAATTATTTGGCTTTTATTAGAGCAGGAGAGAATAGTCTGAGTGCCATTACTCACATCCACAACCATCTTGTCTATTTCGCAAATGTCTATCTTCTCTACTGAGGCATGGCGTGCTACTTCCCGCAGGACTCCACCATCTCCTCCACCAATAACCAAAACCTAACAGAAAATTGCAGTGAGGAAGAGAACAATTAATTCCAAGCACATATAATGTTATGCAGGGAAAACAGGCTATATTTTCAATTTTTTGTTGCTTATAACTATTCAACATTTCATTCTAAAGAATGGTTCCAAGTCATATTTCAGATGCCTTACTCCATGACTGTGATCCTTCCTACTCTCATTTATGCATACCACTCTGCACTCTTCTGATATAAGGTAAAAGCAACCTAATACATAAATAGACTGCAGACCTACTGATGTTGCTATGTTAAAGATAAACCCGCAGGGCACCCCAAACCAGCATTAACAGTCTGAGTAATTTAAAAAAAAAAATTCCACACCACCCCCCCCCCCCCCCAAAAAAAAAAAAACTCCACATACAATGACTAAATCTACACAACACTGCCTTACAATTATACTGAAAATATTGTCAAGCTCAACTGCAAAATTTGGTGACAAAATGGCAAACTAGACATGATAAATTCCTCAAGCAAGAGAGACTCACTCAGTATGAAAATACCTTTTTGGGATTTGGAATAGAGCAGAGAGGAAGATGACTGATCATCTCTTGGTAGGCACACTCATCCCTTTCTGTGAGCTGAATGACACCATCCAGAACAAGAACCTTGCCGTATGTTGATGACTGCAATAAGAAATCACAGAATAATTATAAATAAAACCAAGACTATGAAAAAGGAAAAAAAACATAACAAAATTAATTGAAGGAACATATACCTGGAAGACCATGACATTCTGATAGTCAGACTTCCCTTGAAACAGAATCTTTTCCACCTTCAAGGAGTGCGCCTCCCCTGCAAATCACAATCAGATTCCAACTCATGAGTGTCATTACAAAAGACAAATACAAATATTCCCAGTTAAGAGTACAATACAACAACAAAATCTCGAAGATTCACTTCTGTTAATGATAGCAGATGCACCCAGCACCCTTTAACCAATACTAGTTGCACGAGAATATACATGCACTTCTCATTGATTTTTTTTAAAAAAAAAAAAACAGTGACATAATAACAGTTAATAGCCCTTCTACTTAGCCACTTAGGAACATTAGAAAATTAAACGTAAGAGCATCCTTAAATCCAAAAGGAAAGTGGGATAATAACTCTGAATCTAATAAAACAGAGCTCGAATAAAAAACCAATAAAAAGCATTAAAGCACGCAGATTTGAAAACATTCAGTTCAAACGATAAACAATATGTAACAAAAAATCCGAAAAAAAAAAAGATTTGACACGAAATAAACAATTAAACACACGGTTCCTGAAAAGGGTTTGTTTGGGCGTGTGTGGCGATAGCAGGAGCAAGTTGAAAAATTGAAGGTTGAGAGTGAGTAAGGGAGAGAAAAAGTGAGGGTTTTTACTAACCAGGCCACATTGGGCTGATTTCAGAAAACCAACCGGGAATAACCGCCGAGATACCAGGGTGTTGAGGATCATTTGGAAGCGTAGAAACGGTACCATTGGTTTTTTCTTCTTCTTCTTCTCTTGGCCTCTTGACGGGTAAGTCTGTGAACTCAACTACGTTTTCCGCAGCCATCTTCACTGTGATATGAGTTGGGAACTACGCAGTCGTTGCCCTCGTCTACTAGTCTTTATATATGTGTTAAAGATATAAATCACTTTATATTATTATATCAATAGAATTTTAAATTTTTTCTGTTTTTTCATGTTTGGTGAGGAAACCTAATCTTGAACCAACACACTCTTTGCCTTTCTCTCTCTTCTGCTACGTACAGGTGTTACCTATGTAATCAATAATTAAATGCCTAGATATTTATTTTATATAATAAATAAATATGTTTAAATATATAACTCTTCTTTATATATAAATTCAAATGTTTGTTTTAAATTACATTATTTTTTAAAAATTTTATAAATTTTTAAATCTTTTATCTCTTTTTATCTTTAGTTTTTAACTTTTTTAATTTTTTATCTCTTTTTATCCATTATTTTTAATTATCATCAATTAAAAATATTTTTATATATAAATTATTTATCATAAATTTAAAATATAAGTAA